>JAYMSP010004662.1:0-15610 GCA_036897095.1 Plantago elongata
TATATATATATATATATATATATATATATATAGTTGATATAGTTAGCATGTATTTGGTCACAAATTCACAATGTATATTACATGTGTATTGTCAATTTCATTGAGCCACTAGCCAGCAGCGAGAGTAAGACATGTGTCTACATTACCTCATACCAAGACTAAATATTCACCATATAACTTTTGTTGACACTTTATTATCCCATAAACTGTTGACACAAATTATTATAGGACCAATGCAACGACTAGTATTACATTTTTTACTTCAAATATTCTATATTAATCACCGGTGCAGTGTGTCATGCAACTAAATTTACTTATGTAGTAATCAGCATTCAGCCACATAAATCTTGTACCTTTGTGTAATCTGTTCCCTTAACTTTAGAGTACCGCAGCGTTTTTAAATGTGCGCAAAATGCGATTTCAATATGGAGCATATTACACACATTTTCAAATTTCATAGAGAGAATTACAGCCCAAAAAGAATTTATTGGGTATTTTGCACAATTTATTTGATTTTAGGGTATAGATCACAATCCAAAAGGTTATGTAGAGCACTTCCCACAATTTTTAAAACTTTACGCTCCGTTTGGTTGGAAGCAAGAGTATAATATTCCCCTTAAATTATGACACTCCAAGTCTAGAAGTCGTCGTGTTAAGTCATATCAGCCATAATATTTACTATTTTAATATTTTTCTTTGGATAATAAATTTGAAGCAAAATCCAGTTTGCCCATGTTATTCTCTTTTGTGATACTACTATAAAGAAGATAAAGGAATAATATCTCTTTAATTTGTTATTATTTGTTTGTTTGTTGGAGTTGGGAAATTTCTGTGCACCTTCAGTAGTCATAATTGTCATACACCCAGTTCCTCATGTTGTGCGTCTTGTTCTGGTCCATTTCTATCTGGGGACAAATAATTCCTAGCTACAGTTTGTTATATTATTGCAATATTTTTGCTTTCATTATGAACTTGTATAGTTGCATAATTCATTATCCCATGCTCACATAACATGGAATAAACATGTAATATCAACGTAACTTCCGGATGTGGTATTATTATAGATTACTAGTTATAAACTGTGGAATCAAAGTAGTGTACAATAATAATAACTCTATGTTCGAATGAAGACATCGAAGTAAATAAAAATTCGATACATTTTATTACAAAGGATAAATCAAATGAAGTCATGCAAGTACTTGTAAAAACGTGGGTCGTGGTTTCGGTGGTAATCTTTCTCCATCCAATAATATATTATTGAGTTTTTTATGTTAACGACATTAAATGTGAAATACGATTCATCATGACGGATACGCTTTTATATCGGGTCCTATCATACTTGACCTGTTAAAAAAAATATTGTATCATTCAAATACGAAAAAATAAAAAACTGCAACACAATCAATATGGATGGTTCCTAACAACCCCCACGGTAGTATACGGTCACCTCCACCACACAAAAAAAAAGTATTCTAAAAACATAGTTTCACATATTATGGTTGTTGTTTTTTTCATCCCACCCGACCCGTTACGTAAATTAGTAAGATAGAGAAAAGATGATGATATATTCCCCCCTAAAGAGTATCCCCAGGTTTCACCACATACCACGTGTGTGTCCATTATGGATTAGAAAAGTAGATAGAAGATTGAAAAAAATCCCGCCTAGACAGCCCCCACCAAAAAAAAAAAAAAAAAAACTACCGAGGCACATATACACAAATTTCAAAATGAAATTATATCATTCATAAAGTTGAATTTATCTCTTTTAATTGAGTTCTAAACTTTTAATTATAACTTCCTTAAAATTTCTGTTTAAATCTCTCCCTCCCATCCACTCCCCCTCCCCCGATTAAGTTATTCTTCCTCAAAATCTAGTTTATCTTTTATTAAAGTTTCAAAGATGAAATTTTTTATTTTTAAGTTATTACTTCAGCCGTTTTTAATATTCTTACATATATAAATATAGAATTGGATATGCTATATTGAATAGATTTCTCATCAAGCTCATTATTATAATTGAGTTAAGTTTCAATGATGGAACTATCTCATCCTTAGAATTTAAATTTACCGTTAAGTAGAAACTATTTATTTTCTAGAGTTTAACTTTCATTCATATATTGAGTTTTTCGGTTAGAATGATTTCATATTTAGTTCATATACCTTTAAATTTATATTCTAATTTGGAATTATTCTACGTACGTTTAGAGAGTACTTTACAATATAGTATGATTTATCATTCAAGTAGAGCTATCGAGTTGTAACTTTTCATCCATACAATTAGTTTTTACTTTGAATAGAATTTTCAAGTTGGAATTATTCCATATTAGAGTTGAATTTACCCATTAAAATTGCATTTTTCTCATTCTTAAAGTTGGTTTACATTTCAAATTATGTTCTTAAGTTTCAATAGTTAGTTTGCAATTCGAATTGAATTCTTCTGATAGGAAATACAATGTTCTTATAACTGGGCTTTTCAATTAAACATAATTTATAAGTTGGAATTATCAAATTCTTAGATTCTTTTCCTAAACAATGTAATCTGCACTTCTAATTGAGTTTTCAACTCCGATTTATTGCAGTTCTACAGTTGTCTGCTATTTGAATTAATTCTCAAATATAAATAGTCACTGGAGTGTTTAAAATGTTATTCTAACACGGTTTTAATCGAGGCAACTTTCGTATCTTATTTGTCTGGTAATTTTTAATCGAGTTTGAATATTACCATTTTTAATCCACCTTTTATTTACAACTCAATTAAATTTCACTATCTACTATCCTTTTTCTTTCACTAAATTTTTTCATATTGTAACAACCATAAACTAATCAAACTATTTAAAAACATCTTACACATATCACTTTACTTTTAGGAACACTGTAGATAATCTTAACTCTATCCAAACAAAATATTTTCACAACTCAAATGGAACTTAGTTACTATTCATCTGATGAAACTCTGTTAAAATTTATAAAGATAAAGATTGTATCCCAAACAACCTACACATTTTAAAATTTATTTCTATTCACTGTCACTTTTGAATCGAGGTTTTAACAACACACTTTTATATTCTATATAGTGTAGTTTACGACTGAAATAGAGCTTCCAAGTTGGATTTATCCCATTTTAAAATAAGACTTGACCGACATATTGAGTTTTCAAATTGTAATTATCTAATTGTTAGAGTTAGTTATATATGTCCTTCACATCGAGTAATCAAACTGAAACTATCTCGTTCTTAAGTTAAGCTTAAAATTCAACTAAGCTTTCAAGTTTTAAAAATCTCATTCTTAAAGTAGCTTTGACTGTTTTCTAGTGGGAATTATCTAATTCTCTTAGTTTGGTTGAACATTAGAATTGAGTTTCTGAATTAGATTGATCTTAACTTTAAAATTGAACTTAACTTTTGAATTGTGTTTTTAAGTTTTAAATATTCAATTTTTAAGAATTTGTATAACAAACGTGGTTTGCTCTTTAAATAGAGTTCTCATGTACTTGTCCTATTTATCTCTCTCAACTTAGACCTCGTGAGGTAGGCCTTGACTCTCCGAGGTCGAGTTGATTGGTTAAAAGGGCATGGGCATCTTCATAATAGAAAAATATGGCGCTAGCCCATTTTCATTCTTGTCGGACGAGATCTACTAATTCTATGTCATTTGAATTTTTTCGGTCAATCATCTCCAATTATGAATACAAATTAATATTAAATTGCTAATGTAAAATATTTAATTATTTATGGATCAATTACATATACACCCCCTGTTAGATGTCTCATTTACATTTGATTACCCATTAGTTAAACAATTACATCAAGGTCCTTTTTGCTGAAAATTCATTGACCGAATTAGTTGCTACAGTAAATTAAGTTGGGACCAAACACAACCTTATTAAATTTTCAGAAAATTATGCAAAGTCCCGTGTTTATTCTTAGTTGTTCTTCTCCTTCTTCTCCGGTCAGTCTTTATCGTCATTCTTCTTCTCCGGCGATCTTCTTCGTTCTTCTTCTCCTCTTCTCCGATCTATCCTCTCATCATTCTTCTTCTCCGAGATTAAGCTTTGATCTGTCCATCGTCGTTCTTCTCTGTTCAGTCTTTATCGTCGTTCTTCTTCTCCGATCTATCTTCTCGCCGTTCTTCTTCTCCGAGATTAATCTCCGATCTGTCTCATCATCGTTATTATCTTCTCCTTCTCCTTCTCCTTCTTCTTCTTCGATCCCTCTCTTTGTCTTCGTCGTTCTTCTTCTCTGATCTATCTCCGCCGTTCTTCTTCTCCTCTGATATTCTTCTTCCTCGATAGGTGTCTCTACCGTTCTTCTTCTTTGAGGTCCTCCTTGTTAGGAATATCTTTTTGTGTTTTTGATCAATCACCATGTAGCTTATCTTTAGTACAGAAAGGTGACTAGTACTCTCGGTTCATTTGAACATTGTAAAGAGGAAATCACTTAGTATGTTAGTCTAGTTAAACTTGTATAGGATTGTTTAGGTCTCTGAATGTAATTTTTATGTTTTGAAGATGGCTATGAAGAAGGATCCTAGCAACGGAGTTTAATCGAAGTTTTGAAGATTGCGCGAGTTTAATGAAGACACAAGGGATTAGTCTCCTCTGAAATGCTATGTTCAGAAAGCCTTCGTAAAGTACTTTTGGCACCTTACACCTCTCTGAAGATATGTCATTTCAGTCAATGAGCATGCTAGCTTTCTGATGAGCACATGTGTCCGTTGAGACTACATGACAAGAAATAGTACAGTGTATTAATTACACCGACTGAAAAAGTCGATTCCAGCAAGCCCTCTCTGAAAAACGAGATAATGACTTCTGAGTACTTATTTCGAGATACCAACGGATTGAATTCTGAGAAGCTCCAACATATACTATTCGAACGACTCTCAAATTCATCTATAAATATCAACACTTAGAAGCTGTGAAAACACACGCTGAACAATACGAACTACGCTCATATTTTCATATCAAGCAAGTATTCTCTCAAGCTTTCTTACTACAGCTCTCTAAGCTTACAGTCAAATAGCTCGAAGAATTACTGATAGTTCTAAGTGTCCTGAACCTTAACAAGAGTTTGCTTATCTGTGAAAGAGTTGAACACTCAGATACCCTTTCTGAAGTTCATTCTCCAGAACAACTATCAATACTTGGGTCAAAAAGGAGATACCTACCATATACTGAACAAGCATATTAAGTAGTGTAATGTTTCCAGCTCTCTGGATAAATAGCTGAAAAGTTATTTAAAGAGAAGTCTGACAATCAATCATATAACCAACACCATCAAGGTGTGGAGTACATGAAGTACTTGGTTTGGATAATCAAGGAAAAGCTCCAAGATTATGTTGAGTACATGAAGTACTTGGCTTTAGAAGCTAGGGAATAACTCAGGGTGGAACATTTGGTTGGGAACCATTTGTTTGTAAGGATCTTAGAATATGATATATTGTAAGGTGAACTCAATCGTCTGTTCTAGTGGATTCTAGGTCTCAGAAAGGCCAAAGTGGACTAGTTGGAGGATTACGCCACCTCCAATAACCACTATAAGATGTTGTGTTATTTACCTACTGCATTTACATTCTAGCAACACACACACACACACATTATTACTGCAAAGCATATTAACGTTTATCTATCGCTTAAAGTCTTCCGCTCTCTGAATCTAAGTATTAGAAACTCCCAATGTTTCTGAGAAATATTGTTTATCGACGAAAGTTTGTAAAGACTATTCACCCCCTCCCCCCTCTAGTCTTTACCTTTGTCGTTATCTGGACCAACACTCCTCTTCCTCTGATCTTCTCCGTTACTCTTCTTCTTCCACGATTTGAACTATTTCCATTGTTGCAGGGACTCAAGTGAAAGTTATGGAAACTAAACTCCCTTTAACTTCTTGTAATTGAGAATTTGATAGACCTAATTGTGAAATTGAAAACATTCTAGGGATTTAATTACACTATTTGGAAGTTGGAGGGTAATATACCGAAAATTCAGAAAATTGAAGGGTTTGCCTTTTGAAAATTCTATTTTGTCGAAGAACTTGTGTTGTAAATAAGTTGTTTGGCTATTTTCCAAATTTGATACTTTAACAGGGGTGTAAATGACTTTTACAACTTTTACCTCGCCAAAAGTCAAATTTGTGGACTCAAATGTAGTTTATTTTTATTAGAATGATCTTCGTGTTATTGTGTCTAATGGGTATTGATATATGTAATAAAAAAAATTTAAGAGGGGATCCAGATGTAATTTATCCTTAATTAATTTATAGTTTAATTGAAAATTGTATATGTGTCATTTAAGATTCAGTTATATATAGGCAAAGTCGAAGACGATTGATCGAAAAGGTAAAAATGTGAAATATTATATTTTATTTATTTATTAGGTATCGAATAGAGTACCTATACACGTTGGAATTTTCTCATTTTAGAGTTAGTTTGGCTTTCAAATTTAGTTTTTCATTTAGAATAAATCATTATATGCAATGGTCATGACTTTCCAATACCATGCAACTATTCGTGAAGACATATTGAACTTATTCGGTTATGTCCTTTAAGGTTTAGAGAGTTGTGATCGAATAATTACATCTTTTCCTTGCAACTTTTTAATATCTACATATAGGGACTCCCCTACTTCATTTTTAAAACATAGATACATCAACGAAAATAAAATTAATCTATCTAAATTATTTTCCACCCATTATCTATGTTTATACTTGACGGGTGTAGGATGTACTTCAGTTATAATTTCATATGGTATTAATTCGTTAGAGTTAGTGTTCAGTGCTAAAACTCTAATTCATCACTGTTGTTCTATCTTGGGAGACTGATTGTTGTTAACCGTGAGCACCAGAGCGAGACAAATAAAGTCTTAAGGACCGAGGGTCACCCTCTGCTCAACAGTATAAATATTGTTTATTTTCTTTTTGTGTTTTGTTTCAAATTTCCATTTTCAATACGCTACTCAACCACTGGTATTTACGAAAGATACCTAACAATCTGTTGGACGATGAGAAGAAGATGAAATCTTCTATTACTTTGGTGTTTTCACAATAGTAATTATATCTTTGGCAAAAGTCATATTCTATTAATAATAATATTGTTATTTTCTTAATTGTTCTACTAGGAATATTACTTACAAACATATTTATAATGAGTTTTAGTTGCTTTTTATAACTTTTTTTTGGCCAAATATACAACATAAGAGATAAAGATAAAAGTATTGCAACGTGATATCAATTACTTATAATTCCCTATAACATGCTAAACAATCTATCGTTGAGATTAATTTAACTTAACCAACGTAGAAGATAATTCGGACATCTAGAATCAAAACAAAGCTATACTAAATATCAGTGTAGAGTTTTCAAATTATTTATTTAATGTTAATCTAAATAAAAATAAAAAATGATTATGGAGATATAAAAGTAGGCATGCCACTTTTAGCATTATATATAAATAGATTCTTTTATATACTTCCTCCGTTTGAAAATAAATGTTCATTTGCTTTTGAACACAGAGTTTAATGTACAGTGTAAAATATTGGGGGACAAATTCACATGGGTTGTAAATTGTTTGAAAATGTTGCCAGAAATAGAAATAGAAGATTTGTAATGAGACATATATAAATAGAATACAATGCATTTGTTTTTGGACAGAGGGGGTAATATATTTATAAATCAATTAATATGAAACAATCTAATAATATTTCAACTAATTAAGGCTCTATTCTCTTCAACTAAAAACTCATTTAGTTCAGCTTGATTCCACTCAGTTCAGCTCATTTCAGCTTTACTTTAGTTATAAGTTATACTACACTTCGGTTCGGTTCTATTAAATTAAGTCCAGTTCAATAAATTTAAGTTGAAAAGAACATGACCTAACTTATATGAAAGGTTTTGAAATAAGTTCATGCTACAAAGATGTTTTCATTTTGTATTTAGACATATTTGTCTTAGTATATTTACATATCAATTAATATGAAACAATGCAAAAATATCTAAATTAAGGTTCTATTCTCTTCAACTAAATTCTTCTTCAGTTCATCTCTGCTTTACACTACACTTCAGTTTAATTCAATTTCCTTCGGTTAAGTTTTGTTAAAGATAATAAAATCTAACTAATGCTAAGTTTCATCTAAACTACATCGTTAAATTGAGTGTTCATCCATACGATCTAACATGCAATGGTTCAATATACAACTCTCGCATATAATTTTGAAAACATACACTAGTATATCCGAAATTTAAATCTTAGATCATGTACAATGGCACATCGTTGGCGTATGGGCATGGGCAACAACGCGATGTTGTTGCCCCAACGCATGTGCAGCGCCTCGTCGTGCCATGGTGTGTGGTGGCTGCTTGGCAGCGGCTGCCACCCATTTTCTTTTTAATTAAATTGAAATTTTTATGTTTTGTCCAATTTAAAATGCAAATAACTCGAAAAATGAAAATGTAAAAATATAACAAAAATTACCAACGAATTCGTCTTTTCGATATCTACAAATATAGACCACTCTTGACTATTTTTTGATCATTCCATCTCGGACTCATTTTCACTCTTAATTAAACTTAAAATTGTAAAATAACCTTTAAAAATACAACTTTAATAATTTCGACTTCTAAACACCATTATAATATGTTAAATATGTTTTTAAAAAATTTTTAAAAATACTTTTTTTAGATTTTGAACCTTAATAAATTATAAAGTGACTTTAAAAAATAAAATTTTATTCATTTCAACATCTAAGTATTCTTATAATATGAATAATATGTAGATAAAAATATAGAAAAATATTTAAAAAATTAAAAAAATTCATAACATGATAACGACGCATCACAATTGCAGAAAAACACGCGACGATGTATCGTCATGATGACACGTCGTGAATCGTCACCATTGAAGATGCCCTCAATGCATATTCACTCATCGTTGCAATAAAATATGGTATTATCATCTTCCCAGTCTAACCCATCACACTTATCTCAATCTCAGGACAATGGCTAGCTAGCTATTTGGGTTTTTTACATCCTCATGTTGTATTAACTCACAAATTACAATATCTCAAGATATCATTTGGGATACGATTTTAGTCGAACGGTTTTAACTGTAAAATTAATTTTTTTATATTATATAACTCAAGTCAAGTTAAAATAATTTGACTGGAGTCATATTTCAAATAGTTTTTAAATGTTTTTACAGTGGACCACTTGATCTTATGATGTATGATACGATGTTGAAAGTAACATGGAACATGACCGGATGTTCTAGTAATAAGTGAAATCCGCATATGTGGTTGAAGATTTTTACTACTACAAGTGATTGACCTGCGCCACAGATTTTGAAGAGCAATGGTAGGCCCCAAAACAAAAATAGACGGCGGTTTTTAGAGGACCCTCACGCAAAATAGTGACAGCACCTTAATTAAGAATTAATCAGACACGCGTCCTGGTAGGTAGCCAGCTATTCGGCGGGTAGCCAACGTTCATACATCTTAAGAGTCGTTAAGATTACGTACTGTAATTCTACTAATTTGTTGAAAATTTAAATTTTATAATAATATGCACTAATTAATAACTTGTGCATCAACACCTCAAATAACAAACAATTTTATATAAAAATAATAACATTCAACTACTTTTCTCTCTTTAAAAATTTTAGTCAGGAACACATTTACTTCTTCTCTTCTTCTCTCCCTCTCCCCATTTTCCTTTTCATATACACCAATAACATTTGTGGCGCCACCTCCTCCGATGATGAAGTTTGGGTGAATCATCTCCATTGAATTTCAACGATTTCGACGGATTTTAAAGCAATTTCACCGGATTTCGAAACAATTTTATCGGATTTGCTCAAATCCATCAAAATTCAAGTGAATCGATCAATAGTTCTGTGATTTTTATTGTTTTCTCATTTGTTATATTGATTCATGTTGCTTTTTTCCGATTTACATCTCATTCGAAATTAAAAATCAACCTCTTATTTTTCATTTTTCGATAATTTTACGATTTGGTTTTCCAGATTTGAAACTAGATCTAAACTTCGTATTGAAAACTTGAATTATTTCGCATCTGGTGTTTCGTTATGGTTTTAAGAAGCATTGATATATTTTTAAGAACTGTTGTTATTGTTTTAAGACTCACCGTTGTACATATTCATTTCGGTTTTTTCTCGTTAAAATCAACTAAAAATGATATTTTACTTTTTATTTTCATTTTTCAATGATTTTACGACCTGTTGTTTCCAGATTTAAAATTCATACAGAAAAATCGAATCATTTTGTAATCATGTTATTTGGTGTTTTGTTAAGGATTTAAGTGGCATTCTTATGGTTTTAAAAGTTGGTGTTATGGTTTCAAGCATCGTTGTAATGTTTTTAGTTTGTTTTAAATATTTCTATCTATTATTGTTTTAGTGAATCCGTTATATTTTTAAAATCTGTAATTATAGTTTTAAGAAGCAATATAGTATTTCTAGCCCATAATAATATATTTAAGACTTAAATTTTTATCAATACTTTATTATAATTTTATGATGCATTATTATTGATTTAATCATTTAAGCATTAATGTTACTATCTTTAGCTTGTATTGCATGTTCCTCATGTATTATTGTTTTAAAAGTCATTATTATATATTTAAGATGCATTGTTATGGTTTAAAACTTCAATATTACTATTTTAGCTTGTGTTGCATAATCCTACATTGTTGTAGTTATAATAGTTGTTATTATTGTTTTAAGAGAAATCATTATAGTTTTAACTATTAAAGTTATTGTTTTTAGCTTATGTTTCATGTTTCTTCTCTGTTATAGGTTTAAGAGACATTGTTATAGTTGTAAGACGTATTATTATTGTTTTAAGCATCAATTTTACAGTTTTTCTAGCTTTTGTTTTGTATTTCTACTTTATTATTATTTTAAGTATGAATGTGATAGTTCTAATAAGAGTTGTTACATTGTTAATGCAGTTAGTGAATATTTTAAAAAAGTACTGATTATATCATCGAGTTTGATGATAAGTCTCTCAACGGTCTCACATGAATATTGAAGAACAAGAAGGCAGGAAGTCAAAAACACCAAATGAACATTTATTGTAATCTTTTTCATATGCGAATAGATTTTTATACATTTGGATATCTGAATGTTTCAATAGTATATAAACCGAATTGCAAGTAACTTATTTAAGTTTATTTTTTGGTGTTTTACTGGCACTCATGAATTTTTAGACTTGTCTAATAATAATGAATTTTTAGACATGTCTCATAATATTAGAGTGTAATTTAAAACTATAACAAGCCATCTCGAAATTATCATGTAACTCCTTAAAATCATCACGCCAAATTAAATTACAAATGTGGTATAAAACTCTAATTGAAATATATAATACCGACGCATTAAAACAATCACATCATCTCTTAAAAAATTAACAGAATATGTTAAAATCATAACTATAACTTTTAATACTGACAATTTAAAACCATAACAAATTATAATAAAAATGTGAGTTTCTGTGATTTTTTAACAAACTCAACCGGTCAAGACGGTAAAAAAACATCAAAAATTGAAAAAAAAACATCAAAAATTATAAACTTTTTTATCTTTTAAAAAATCTTACCTTCTCTGACACTTTTTCCGATCATTATAGCTAAACTGCTACTAAACAAATTGGCAAACTTTTGATAACATACATAAACTTCTAAACTGCTACTAAACAAATTGGCAAACTTTTGATAACATACATAAAATGGTGTCCATATGATTGAGCTGCCATTTAATTTGCAATTTATATTGTGTGAATATTATGAAGGACATACCAGACCAAACTATATAGTAATACTTCTATAGTATATGGAAAATTTTCTTTTCAAATTTTGAATGGAGAGTATATACAAAGTTTAAGAAATAAAATTTAGGAAAAGATTGAAAATTATTACCTGTAAATTTATTTATTTTCAAAGTTTAATTAGGGTGGCACATTCATTTATGCACCTCCTAACTCCAGTTTCAAATGACATCACAAACAGGTCGGTATAATAGGTAATTGTAACTGATATAATTATCTAGTCTCACTCCTAAATATTTTACTCCATCCGTTCCTTCAAACTTTATAAATTAAGTTGACGCATAATTTTATGCAAAAAATTAAGATAATAATAAAAAATGAAAAATGTGAGGAAAAGTGTACTTTTAATGGTAAAATGTGTTTTTTATTTTTTTTGTATAAAGTTGAGATTGTTTATTATTTATTAGTAGTGGGGTGATCAATGTATGAAGTTTGATAAGTCGACTAAAAATGACAAATGTATAAAGTTTGATGGGACCGAGTGAGTATCATTTTATTTTTCAGACTATAATATTATACACTGGTATGAATTGCATGAGTTTGAGGTCCTCGGTCCTCCCGATTCACGACCAAATAGTTACCAATGTACTTTTGTGGAATGTAATATATGACTGGGTGAAATTAGTGAGATGTATCTGTCTTTCTCAAAATGAATTAAAGTCCGTTTCGGAAGCAAAGTGCTGTGCACAAAATGAGTTTTACTTCCTTATAGTGCAATTCGACCACACTACTAAATGCCACAGTGGAGTGAAGCTTGACGGAAACATCTTTGAATACTACTTATAGTAGTGATTAGTTCGGATTGTCGAGGTTCTGCACTCATTTTGAATGTACGCCAATCTAGCTTCTTGTCAAGTGATTAAATTAATCTAATCTCTTTCGATATTTTTAAAAGTCAATTTGAAACACAACAACAATTATTATAATAGAACAAGCGTGTACAATATAGTATTACATAATGTGATACTGTGATGCTTCAAACTTCAAAGGTCAAGATGGTTATTATGATTTATGAGAATGCAAAAACCGAACATATTTAAATCTTGAATTGGTTGATGGCCGGTTAGTGGTACATTAATTAATATATAGAGAACTCTAATTTTGGATAAATTAGAGAGTGGGTCTAGGTTCATTTGTTGCTTTCTCTATCAACCCAATCAAACTAATCACGTTTATTATCATCACCAAATCAAGGTTTATGAATATGTACTATATACATGTATGTCATAGGAAAAACCAAAACACAAAACAAACTTAAAAATAAATGCAAGAAATGTATCATGTCAAGATAAGTCTCTTATTTTGCCCATTCAACCTTCCATCATATACTATTGCTCTCAAGGCAAGAAAGGAACTTAAATAAAAACAAATAGGAATACATAAATGAAATAATGAGGTCTTATTTACAAATCAACCTTAAATTATATGTTAATTTCACTTTACATAGATTGTTGGATAAGGTTGTTTATATATAAACTTATGAACCGGTGAATTAATGACTTGGAGTAGCAAGTTTATGTTATTGGGGATAATTTGTAACAAGATTATAATAAGACATGATGTAACAATTCAAAAAATATTTTTTTTGTTAGAGTGTAATATACCGCGACATGGAAAATGTGTTACATGTTCATAAAATAAATTAAAAGGAATTCATTAAGTGCAAAACTGTATATCCAACAAAACCCTTTTCCTCTCTTCTTCACCAAATTCACCCTTTCCTCATATACATATTTTCCAATTTTCTGCAATTGGGCTCGAAAACTCTAGCCCCAAGCTTCATGTCGCACCATATCCTTCACCGATGGCACTCCCCATATTCTCCAACATGGCCCGAAAATTCCATTTCCTAAAACCGGTTTCCTTACCTTTCGGAAATGCTTATTTTCAGGTATTTGAAAAGTATGAGCCACGTTTTGTTATATAAGAAGGGTTAATTCAAAGTAACATTTTGAATACATGATCATACATTGATTTTCGGTCAATTTTGAAACACCAACGTATTACGACATAGGAGTTCCATAGGATTTTATGGTAATAAACCACTAAGATGTAGTGCCAATGTGCTACTAGAGCATTACTTTCTGAAAGTAACCCATTTAGACCATGAAGATTCTGTTAGACCATCTTCAATAGTGACGAGCCGACGACGCATCGTCGTTTTTGCTTCAGTGGTGGCGCGTCGTCGTCGCCACATCATTTTTTTTTAAATTCAAAGTCAAACATAATTCAAATTTCAAATTCATATTGAAAAATTCATGGTGAGTACAAACAAGGCAGAAGGTAAAAAAACAAAGCAAACAAGGCAGAAGGTAAAAAACACAAAGACGACACACTACATAAGCGATCATTTGCCATTAGCCGTTATTAGGGAACAAGAATGCGCCAAGTGCATCTGCGGTTGTTTTGCCCTGTGCGGGCAAGTTGTGGTAGTTTGCCATAAGTGACATATACATGTTCATCTTCTTCTCATTTTCCCTCAGATCCAAGTCTCTCGCCTTCAGCTCCAAGTCTCTTGCCTTACGCTCCTCCTTCTTCATATGAATATCCAACTTCGCCTTTTCAACTTCAAGCCAATCGAAAAAATTCAAGTTTATGCCATCTAATGAGCCATGCAAGGCATCCACATTGGAAGAGTTACCGGAAGCGACATTCTTGGCCAACTTCTTGGCCTTGTCACGACCAATGAGATGTTTGATGCTTGCCCCACTATCGTCACCCCGAGTGCGCTTACTTCCACCACTGCCATCTGCACCTGCATATGCCATTGGTTCATCACCGTCGTCAGCATCGTTACCCTCGAACCCATCCTCCCTAGGTGGTGCGTTGTTCTTCAGCACGTCCTCCATGTTCATTTTAAGTTGCCACTCTGGGTATGCTTTCAGGGCATCCCACTGTTTGAACGCCGTGAACTGGGATTGGTTCTTCGACTTCTCCCTGTAGAGTTGCTGGACAGTCTCTATCACATCAGACTCATTGTAGCCACTCCGATCGCCGACCATGCCAGTAGCACGCTCCATACAAATCATCCAATGATTCATGTCTTCTTTCAGTCGCCCCATCTTCCATGAAGCGAATCATGAGACCGGAATTTATCCATCCCGGCCATCATTCCACACTTCTTGATTTCCTCGTACTTCTCGGCAATAAGACGGAACAATTTGCCGTACTTCTGATCCGTTCTCACAATAGCATTCTGGCTAACCTCCATGTAGGCAGAGATAAGCCCGATGTCCTCTCGTTGTACGGGTTGTTCCGTGAGGTAGTTATGTGGGTTGCTGCTCCTTTGGTGGCTTTGGCTTTCCCACGCTTCCGGATCGGTTGTGTTTCCGGTTGCGTCTCTCGCACAAACTCCACGTCTACTTCCGGAGTTTGTGAATGTATGGGTGTTTGGTAGGATGGGGATTGGTACTGTGGAGTGTAGGAGTCCTGGAACAAAGGCCGAGCAGCACTCATTTGGGGACTCGGATAGGGTGGAAAAATAGTATTGATGAGTTGAGCTTCCAAGTACTTAGTGTATTTTTGGGGGTCGGTTTCTTTGAGATACTTCATAAATTCATTGTTCATCTTGCCGGAAAATGAAAGGGGAAAGGGTGTTCTGGGAGAAGAGAGTTTTTTTAGTTTAATTAAGAGAGAAGGAGGATTTGAAGTTGGGATGAGGTGAAGAATATGACGATTGGGGGTTGTTTTATAGATGTTTTTGGTGGAGAGGGAGGGGGGATTCAAATTTTGAAATTCAAAAGTGAGAGGGAAATTCAAAATTTCAAAAGTGGTTTGGGG
>JAYMSP010004663.1:0-15610 GCA_036897095.1 Plantago elongata
CAGGAATCGATTGAGAAAGTACAGATGATAAGGCAAAGAATTAAAGCGGCTCAGGACAGGCAAAAGTCCTACGCCGATCGTCGACGGAAACACTTGGAATTCGAAGAAGGGAACCAAGTGTTCTTGAAGATTTCCCGAGAAAGGGAATTAAGCGAATTGGGAAAGGAGGAAAACTTGCTCCTTGATACATCGGACCTTTTGAGATAACCAGGAGAGTGGGACCAGTTGCTTATGAACTGGCACTACCACTAAACCTTACAGGAATCCACAACGTGTTTCACGTCTCCCAACTTAAGAAATACCATCCCGACCCTAAACATGTTATCCAACCCACGGAAGTAAAACTCGAGGAAAATTTGACCTACGAAGAGAAGCCTCTTCGGATCTTAGATACCCAAGTGAAAAAGCTTAGGAACAAGCATATTCCTCTAGTCAAGATTCTCTGGCAGAATCATACCCTCGAAGAAGCCACTTGGGAAAAGGAAACTGAGATGAGAGAGAGATACCCCTACCTGTTCGCAGAAGATAGGTCGAATTTGGAGGACCAAATTCCCTAAAGTGGGGGAGAATGTAAGGTCCATAAAATTTCCTCGTATGTCCGAAAAATTTATTTAAATATTAATTTTATTACTTCGAACGAGTGAAAATATTACGTAAGTAGGTTAGGTCGAATTTAAAATTTTAACGCCAAGCGGATTCGACGTTAAAATGAAATTTCGTAATTTATTACTAAAGTAATAATAAAAATAATAAAATAAAAATTATTTATTTTATTTTTACTATGGCTCCAGTATGACTTGAAAAGTGTCCGAGAATCAATTTTACATTTTTTCGGATTTTATTTGCGAGTCGTTTGGAAGCCAGAACGATCCAGCTGTATATAATAGCAAAAAGACCAAGAGACCCCTGCTTCCTTATTCTCTTTTCTTTTAACCAAGGGGTAAAATGGTCATTTCCGACCCTTTCTTCCCCAAATTTTCAAGCCGGCCGATTGCATCTGTTGTCGTGCCAAAAATGTCGGCTTCACCATTACCATTCCACCGTGCATGTACTACCATCGTCCCTTCGCCGCGCCGATGCCCCTTCCGCGCGCCTGACTGTGCCAACCGCGTGCCAATTGCGTGCCGACCGCGTGCCAATCGCGTGCCAAGCTAACCCACTTCCTCCAATCACCGGCCACCGGCTAGATGGCGGCGCCCCCCTCCCCCCACGTGATTGTTACGGCTGAGATGTGAGCATGGAGGACAAGTGTTGGCCCAAGAAGGCGCAGTGGCGGCGTGGCCCGGACATGCGGCCGACTCCGGCCACACCACCCACCGCCTTATTTCGCCGCCGTGTGGCTATATATACCGGCTACCCCGTCCCCATTCTTCACACCCCATCTTCCTACTCTCTCTTCTCCCTTCTCCCCTGTTCAACCCCAGTTCCGGCTTTGCCACCACCCGCTGCCACCGGCTCCGGCCACCCGCCACCGACACTCCACCATTGCTCGACCATTTGCCCGGAATCGAGTCGTTAACTCGACCAAGTATTCCGGTAAGTTTCTCGCTCGAATGTCGATTAATTTCGAATAGCGAACGGGAAATTAATTAAATATTGTTCGCAGACGTACCGCCTCGACCCCGCCTCGACCATCCTTACGCTGCCCGTCGCTCGACGCTCGTTCGGTCAGTATCGTGTTATCTCTATTATTTATCGCTAATTACCGTTAATTATCGTTAGTTAATTATCTTTAGTTAATTATCGTTAATTAATTATCTTTAGTTAATTATCGTTAGTTAATTGTCGTTAGTTAATTATCATTAGTTAATTATCGTTAATTATCATTTATTATTATTAATTATCGTTTAATGTCGTTAGCCGGATAATTAGTTACGGGTTATTAGTATTTGTTATCAGTTAACGGAGAATTTAAATTATACTGTTAGACTGTTAAATTATTAGTGTCGACTGGCCGTCGACAGTAGGATAATTGCCGTTGGCCGCGGGCTGTGTTGAATTTAAAATAGACTGTATACTGTTAAATTGTGAATAGACGTCGACTTGCCGTTGACTAGAAAATTGTACTGGTGGCTTTTGTAAACGTCGACTTGCCGTCGACTAGGGAATTGAAATATAATAATATTGTTTGATGGTACTACACTGTTGAACATATACTGGTAAAATATTGTTAAAGGTTGAAATGTACTGGAACAGACTTGCCGTATGTGGTCTGAATTTATTTGTTAGGGTCCTATACCGGATATACGTTGTTACACTGAGACAGACCTGTCGTTTGTTGCACCTGTTAAAAATAAAATACCGAATAGATTTCAGAAAATCAAATTTCACTTTGACGATTTAAAGAAAATAAATAATTAAAGGTCAAAAGATCGAGTGTTGTTAAACAGTGTCGCGTACTTGAACCAATAGATATTTACTTTGGATATGGGATCCGTTTACTAGGTATAAACTTGTTAAGAAAATTATTAGGAGTCTTTAAATAATTTAGGCTGGAGTTTAAGTAGTACTGTTTATCTGTTTATTAGGAACCTCGGAGTATCCTGACACGCCAGATACATACAGTGATTGATAGCTGTCCTTCAACATTAGGCCCTGGGAAAGTTAAAGTGCCTTCATTCCTCGCATTTTATTCCTGCACCTGTTATCTGTCTGACTGTCTAACCCTGATTGCGACTACCCGACGACGTTCTACTAACTGCGTCTCGACTATTGGTCTTGATTCCTAACCGTAAACAGTAGTTGACCTGTATTTAGAATTACCTGCATGTATTGACGTGAATCGCTATTGTTCTAGTTATTGAGTGTTAAGTGTACTCTGAAAGTGTTCTTACTGTTCCAAAGTGATTGTGTACTTGAGTGATAGTGTACTCTGAGACTGTTTTCCTACTCTCGAGTGATAAAGTAACCGTGTACTCTGAAACTTTTAATGTTCTTGCGTTCCTGATCCTCATGCATTGCATTGCACGAAAACCATTTTCTTGAAAAAGCAACCACACACTGTTTTCTTAAACTGGGAACCATATCCTGAACTGTTGCTATGAAAACAGCGTGGATCTCTGATCCTGAAGTGTTTCTGTGCAAACAGCGTGGATCTATGATCCTGAAGTGTTGTTGTGAAAACAACGTGGATCTATGATCCTGAAGTGTTGCTGTGCAAACAGCGTGGATCTCTGATTCTGAAGTGTTGCTGTAAACAGCGTGGATCTATGATCCTGAAGTGTTGCTGTGTAAACAACTTGGATCTCTGATCCTGAAGTGTTGCTGTGTAAACAGCTTGGGTTACGACCCTGAAGTGTGTGATGGTTTCCTGAATTGTTAAAGTGCCTGATCAGGGTGTTGTGTTGGTTTGCTGTATTGTTACATTCATACGCATTTCATGCATGCTTGACTATCCTCACTGAGTCTTCGTGACTAACACTCTCTTTGTTTCAATAACTTGCTATCCCAGATTTTGAGCACGAGGACAGGCTTGGGTAGCTCAGACAGCCGGACCTAAAAAATTCCGCTGCTGCAGTTGTAAGTTAGATGTGTGTTTTCTGTTTTCCTGTTTTACTTATCCTGTACATTTGGGGTGTAACGGATAATGTATAATATTTTAATAATAAATGTGTATTTGGAATGTTCGACACAACCCTTGACGTCTGAACCAGAACGTGGGGCGTTAAAGAATCCCACTCCCAAAGAAGGGAAGAAGCTAAAGGTTTCTATCTCGAATGGAAAATCGAGGAAATTGAACCATTGTGAGAATCACACTCCCAAAGAAGGGGAGAAGCTAAAGGTTTCTTCCTCAGATGTTAAATTAGGAAATTGAACAATTGTGAGAATCATCCCACTTCCAATGTAGTGGAGAAGCTAAATGTTTCTACCCCGAATGGCAAATCGAGAAAATTGATCCATCGTGAGAATCCCACTCCAAAAGATGGGTAGAAGCTAAAGGTTTTTACCTCAGACGGTAAATTGAGGAAATTGGACAATTGTGAGAAACCCACTCCCAAATAATAGGAGAAACTAAAGGTTTCTATCTCGTATGGAAAATCGAGGAAATTGAACCATTGTGAGAATCCCACTTCCGAAGAAGGGGATAAGCTAAAGGTTTCTACCTCAGATGTTAAATTAGGAAATTGAACAATTGTGAGAATTCCACTTCCAATGAAGTGGAGAAGCTAAATGTTCTACCCCGAATGACAAATCGAGAAAATTGGACAATTGTTAGAAACCCACTCCAAAAGATGGGGAGAAGCTAAATGTTTATGCCTAGGACGGTAAATCGAGAAAATTGGACAAATGTGAGAAACCCTCTCCAAAAGAATGGGAGAAGCTAATGGTTTCTATCTCGAATGACAAATCGATGAAATTGAACCAGTGTGAGAATCCCAATTCCAAACAAGGAGAGAAGCTAAGGGTTTTTATCTCGAATGCCAAATCGAGGAAATTTAACCATTAAGAGAATCCCACTCCCAAAGACGGGAGAAGCTAAAGTTTTCTATCTTGAATGAAAAATCGAGGAAATTGAACCATTGTGAGAATCCCACTCCCAAAGATGGGGAGCTCAACGATTCTATCTCCAACAGTAAATAGAGAAAATTGAACCATTGTGAGAATTCCAATCCTAAAAAAAGGGATAAGCTAAAGATTTCTATCTCAAACGGTAAATAGTGGAAATTGAACAATTGTGAGAATTCCACTCCTAAATAAGGGGAGAAGCTAAATGATTCTATCTCGAATGGAAATCGAGGAAATTGAACCATTTTGAGAATCCCACTCCCAAACAAGTGGAGAAGCTAAAGCTTTCTAACTAGGATGGTAAATTAAGGAAATTGAACCATTGTGACAATCCCACTCCGAAAGAAGGGGAGAAGCTAAAGGTTTCTACCTCGGATTGTTAATCGAGGAAATTGGACAATTGTGAGAATCCCACTCACATAGAAGGGGAGAAGCTAAAAGTTTTTATCTCGAATGACATATCGAGGAAATTGAACCATTGTGAGAATTCCAATCCCAAAGAAGGGGAGAAGCTAAGGTTTCTATCTCGAATTGCAAATCGAGGAAATTAAACCAATGTGAGAATCCCACTCCCAATGAAGTGAAGAAGCTAAAGGTTTCTATCTCGAATGGAAAATTCAGGAAATAGAACCATTGTGATAATCGCACTCCCAAAGAA
The DNA here is from genome assembly GCA_036897095.1 of Plantago elongata. Classification (NCBI taxonomy): domain Eukaryota; kingdom Viridiplantae; phylum Streptophyta; class Magnoliopsida; order Lamiales; family Plantaginaceae; genus Plantago; species Plantago elongata. The sequence goes on from JAYMSP010004663.1 coordinate 5,165, forward strand.
GGTGAGAAGCTAAAGGTTTCCATCTCATCCGTTGATTAATTATTAATGCAATGGAGGTGTCGCACTGTCGCATAATAACGTAGTGCAACGTCGCATTATATATAAAAAAATTATATGGTTCAATTATTTACACAGCCCTTAATTTTTCTACTTAACAAATATACCCAACACAATTTTAAAATTAGTCTCACATTATTCAAAGATTAACATAACACCCATTTTATATTTGAACATAAATTTTCAATTAAAAAGTAAAGATGATCGAACTCCGGTAAAGTGGCTGGAACTTCACCGGAGCACCATCGAGAGCTCCGCCATGGAAGCTCGAAAAGCTTCCGTGGAGGAAGTTGTTTCGAGTTCCATGGCAGTGGTTCTGCCATGGCTTGAGCTGCCAAGCTGCAGCTTGAGATCCATGGAAGCCCGAGCTTCCATTGCAGTAGATCCGTGGAAGCTCGAGTGGCTTCCATGGCACAGAAACCGCTCGAGCTTCCTCATATCCATGGAAGATCGAGCGTCTTCCATGGAAGCCTCTCGAGCTTCCATGGATCTGTTGCCATGGAAGCCCCTCGAGCTTCCAATGTAGGTTTCCGCGATCATTGAATTTTTCTTGAAACTAGCTTGCTCAACCAGAGCTCTGGTGAGTGTTAGCGACGATGGTGGTGGTGAGGAATTTCGGAGAAGACTAATGTTTTTTTTGAAATGTAAATAGACTTTTTGTGAGGATTCACTTTGTAAATTCATTAATTTGTATGCTTTAAATAGTTTAAATTATTTAAATAAATAATGTTAAAATCTTGTGATTTGTCTAATTTTAAAAGGTGTACTATTATTATTAGAGTATTATAATTACCCAAAGTCCTTCTTCATGGGATTGGACTTCACACTAGCTTCTCATTTTGTGATATATTTGTTACTGCAAGAGTTTGCTAATTTAGTTTCCTAGCTATTTTTAGTTCATGCTTATTTAGCTTGATTTAATGTTACACATCCACTTAGTACCATATATCACGAGATTAAATTTAGAGAGTATGTATGCATATTAAGAAGAGGTTAAAGTTTAAAGTTATAAGTTATAAGTTTTAAAGTCTGAAGAAAAGTAACGGGCTCTAAAGGCACATTTCTTAGCATTTATGGCATTTTAAGAGTATCGGTTAGAGTGTTATTAATGTCTTTAGTCGTGTTTTAAGAGTTTTAAGGTCATCATAAACTGGGGTAGGACCTTGCGATGCCAAGTGAGCTCGTGATCATGTCATGATTTTAAAACATTTTAAAAGAAAGTTACAAGTTCAAGTTAAAGAGTTTTCAGAAGTTAAAGATCAAGTTTAAGTGTTAAGTGTTTAGAGTCAAGTCAAGTCTCAGGTTACATTGTATTAAGCATGATTAAATTTTTTAAAAGATATGATAATAGAACTTTAGGTCATGGCACGTATATGGATACTTGCTCAGTTAGTGGTCACGACCAGCCTCTTTCTAAAATTATCAATTTTAGATATTTGAAAACAGAGCTTTTGGAGTGGAGCGAAGCCAGAGCAATGATCATTATCAGGAGATCCTTAATATTTCAGTTTGACATTTTTAAGACTCTGTAATCTATTGTTTCAAGACTTATGCCTCTTATGATTCCGCAACATTATTTTTCTAGTTCATGAATTATTATAACGAATTTTCAAGTAAATTTTTTAGACGCTCAAGTCGTCGAACTATGTTTTATATTTTAACAAGTCTAGTTTGTCGATTTCACATAGACGGACTAGTGCGAATGCTATTTTTCTTAGTTCATCTTTTAAATATTCATGGTTATTTCAATTTATCTCTTTTAAACATATTGACTACTTAATTATATGTTAGATAGCAAGTATAAATAGGATATTAGAAAAATCCCTAATAAGTTTGATTATTAATGAAGTCCAATATAATCGAAAGACGTGTTACCATCGAAAAGCGGACCTACCTTGATTGAATTCTCATTTGATGCAAATATTCTTCTCTCTATTCTTCTAATTCGTGCTCAAATATTTATTGGAGGTCATTCTTATGAACGGACATTACGGTTGAAAAACAACGTCCCGACATAACCCGTATATATTTAACTATATATTGAGAGCATAAGATCATTACGAAAAATGTGGTGAATCTTTACAATTTCCTTCACAATAAGGATCCGAAAAATTACACCCCTATTCCTTCTCAGCAATTACGACAAAAACATCTGCTATTGACCATTTCCGCCTCTCATGTTTTGCTGGAGGATTAATCACAGCTTTCTCACTGTTGGCGGGACGGTAACCTATCACGACCTCCCGTCTTTGTCGTGCACGCAACACTATTTCATAGAAACTCAATTCTTCACCTTCCTTGAGGTAAACTTTTGCTCCGTGTATGTGCAACTCATTTCCCTGTTATTATTATACATATGAAGTCAGTTCGACTCCACTTGGCTGGATCCTTTAATAATTGGCACCAATCATAGAGAGACAAGGATTACATGTACTAAAAAGTGACAAGAAAACAAGTGTACCTCTTCCGCAAAAAGTTCTTCCAAGACATTGTTTATCTGGCGATCCTCTGCAACCATGGCAAGTGCCATGCTTACAAGTTCATTTGACAGAACATAATCGCTGATTCTTGACATGGATAATAGGTTCTTAGTCCTCGGGTCAAGGATTTCACTAATTATAACGGACTTATCAGAAGCCTGCTGCATTTCCCCAATCCATGACCCATGGGAAAAGCTATTTCTTTCAACCTGAGAGACCATAGAGTCCCTGTATGGGAGGCGCTTTGCCTACAAGATAACATAAATAATTATTTTTAGAGACGTGATCGTAAGCAAGCTGTTAAAAGCAACAATAGATGGGAAAAAAGTAGAAGTGGCAGGCTAAATTGTTGAATTCTCATTTTTCCGACTTCAATTTTCTTTTTCCTGCATGCGGACAACTTGAGGCGATGTCACCCAAGACCCACAATCTTGGGAATCGTAGTATAGAAAGATTGAATAGGTAATTTACACATGCAACTCGTGACCTCTTTCTTGCATCCCCCAGGATGAACAGACATGTTTCCACTTGGTATGAACAGAGGAGGATGTGTTAAAATCAACTAACTACAGCATGGATGTTTTTGGTTCCTAATTAATCTTATATTCAAATTAACCATGCTAAGTACCTGAATGTCTCGGATCAATAGTAGTGTCGCGAGTGACCTAGAATCAGCCTGAATTGCTGAATCTTCTACTGATTCATCCGCCAAAATTAATATCTATATTAAGAAGCAGCATTAACATAAGAAAATACAGACGTAGATATTATAATAGTAATAAGTTGAATAACATGCCTAAAGAATCACATTTTGTAAAACAGAGAATTATTAGAAAAAGCATGGAGATTCTAATTTCTAAGCGATACATGCCGCAACCCCGTTAATTTTTCCAGTGAAAACTAAACCTATTACTTTCATTTTTTCTAATTGACGTCCACTAGTACACTTAATGTCACACACAGTGTAAAGACCAGTGTTGCTTACCGAGTCAAAAGATTCCAAAGGCAGGCTTTCAAGGTGACGCCGTATGACAGCATTTCCTTCACGGTTGATCAGAGCTATGTTAACCAATCGTTTGATATCAAGGCCACCATCAGTGAGCTTTCTTTCCCTTTCCTTCTCTGTAACATCATTGAACATCCATAACTCTGATCCAGGTGCTAAAAAGGCATCCAAAACCTAAAATCACGAAAATTTTCAGCTTATTTTGAAGTTGAAATACTAGATTGAAATAAACTTGAAAGTACACAAATGAGGCTTCAAACTTTGATGAACTTCATTAGGGGCGGAAGCAACATAAAATTAATTGAGACCAATATAATTTTAGGCTGGGCATTCCAAGTAAATCTATGGTCTGCTGTAAAAAGTTTGCGTAGCTTCCTCTATATATCTTTTATTACCATAATCATATCTTCCATATCTCTCCGCCAACCGCAAAGAAGTATCCGCTCGAAAGACTTTTCAACTAGTTCATTCTTTGGAAGATTTCCACTCCAAACCTGCAGAACGCAGTTGAAGAGAAGAAAGAATTAGGGGCTTTTTTGAAAGTGCTTACCACAATCATGTCATCAATGTCCCGCCTCCATCCACAAAGTAGAATCTTCTGTGACTTTCTAGCTGGCCGGGCAATGTGCATGAGAGTGGCATCTTTCACCTGAACGAAATTAATTATGTGTATGTAAGTCCTTTCACATGGCATGCCCCCACTTGCTTGATTTCCATTTCAATTCTCAATGCTATTTCGTTGAAGAGCGGCCAGCCAACCTTATGACTCATAATTTATGGTTCTCAAAATCAAGTTAGATTATTTGATGACGTTATTTTCAAATAAAAAAATCATAAACAGCTCCCCACTTATACCACTTCTCCGCTCAGAACCTCAAACCCCCCCCCCCCTCCCCCCTCTCCTCTCCCACACGACAGACTCTAAAAGCACTAAATCGAACTGAACTTGGGATACAGGGAGGCACAGTCATGCCCACCCAAATGGTTATTCACGTGGATGCTTCTCCATAGGAGACTAAGGAACTTGATAATAAAACAAGTAGCAACCTTGGACTACAAGCACTATTCAAGGCTGTAGAGTTTTCACACCCAATATCCATGTCACATCTAAGAGTGGTGACATTCTTCAGACCATATGCTGCTATACTGAAGTAAAAACATAATAAATAATTAGATGGTTGGACATTATTTGGGGGGATACAAATTCCTTAAATGAGCAAACTGTAACTTCACATGATGTGTACAGAATAGTGAGCGTACTTTAATATTAAGATTGTACACTTTTTCTTTAAAATAATTAGTGGGTGAAATGATGTGCTTTGCTTCATCAAAAAAGTGAGATCTTTTTCCTTAGATACATAATTTAGGAAAAATAGATATAGTTTACCTAAACATGGACATCTTTGTTTAAATTTGGCTCCGAGTTAAGACAGTTAACATGGAATGATGCGATAAAATAAGAACTTCTGGTAGTTTTCTAAAGAAAAGGGAAGCACCAGTGGCAGGGCTGAAGGAGCATAACTATCATCGTCCTCTGCAATAACAAGAATCTCATCCCCTTCTTGTAGCTCGTAAGAATCTTCAGGATTTAGAATGATTTTCCCACCAAGTGATGATACCTTCACTCCGCAAGGGATAGCTTCTGGGAAGCTGATCAATACATCTTCAAACAGCATTCCATCCAACTGTGGCCATCTTTTTATGTAGAACTCACAATGTTCAAATCCAAGAATGTCTTCCCATATCTGCTCTATCAAGTTCAGAGTACATAAAGAAATGCATTTATGTTGAAATGGGGATAAAATGCAATCAGTTCAAGTTGCAGAGGTGAAGCGTAACGTAATTACAAGATGACCTGAGCAAGGCCAGGTTGACGGGCACATTGAATCATCAGTCTACCGATTACATCATGTGCCACAACAGTCTCAACAAGATCGCCACCAACAAGTTTAACTAGGACTTCGTTATCTAGATCACTTAGTTCAACCACTATATGTGCCCTTAATCCTTCTTTCACGCCTGTAAGGCTTAAAACAGTCCTCAATGCACGAGCATCACTCTGCATTGATCAGAACACCAAATGGTTATCGCTATTTCGCATTATCGTTATTGACAGAATCTCAATTACCACTGAGCTAACCTGGTCAGCATTTCCATCATCAGCAAGGACAATTATAGCACGGGCCTTAGATACAGATACCTAGGAGGTAGTTAATTTTTCAACTTAGTTCCTACCCATTAAGTATTACTTGAGATTTGAAACAAATGATGAAGAAACCAACAGAACGGCGTACTTTTTTAAGGTCAGCTAATATTAGAGGGCTCCCGCTTCTGCATATGACTGACGTTCCTCTGAAGTTAAACTCCATCTTAGCAATGTCCATCTCCATCTCTTCTTTGTCACGCTCAGCCATGACGACAACAATTCCTCCGCCCAAACTCTCATTGGCTATGGCAAGTTGATTTAGCAATGATCCCTAGATATAAGGAAGTCCCAGTCACTACTACCCATGCGAAATATATATATATATATATATATATATATATATATATATACACACACACACTGTCAAACCACATGAAAAAGTTTTGGAACTTCAATCTCTTACCCACATAAAGAGCAAAACCTACCAGTTTATCGCTCCACCCAAGTATTAAAGTGTGGTTCCGCTCTACAACTTCACTTCTTCCCTTCCTCAGTGAGTCAAACTTCTCGGAAATTGCATCAGAAACAAGTCCAAGCATCATTGCAAATATGAGCATCCCACCAAAACTAATGGAAACAGAAACCAGTCTAGGACCAAAGCCTTCAGAATCAGCATGATTTCCCGAACTTGCTACATATGTCCAAGAAAGCCACAGGGAATCAGCTAGACCATCATTTGTCACTCCATATAGAGCTAACCCACCAAGACATATTAATAACAGAGTAGCTATTAACAAAGCAAGAGGCTTAGCATACGGGTTGACGGACAAAAACAAATCCACACTGTAAGCAAGTTGTTTGTTCAAAGAAACATCCTCGGCATTATTGTCTACTGATTTCCTTATATTTGAGACATAGTCAACATATTTGAAGAAAATAAAAGGGAGAGACAACAAAATGATCGAAACAGCAAGAGCTGCATGTTTTAGGCTGTTGCTTGGAAGACCATTCTTCGTAACATGCTCTGTTGATGCATTATCTATATCTACAGATTCCACCAAATTGCAAAGTTTTAATCTCACGTGGAGCTTGGAGACTTGATCCTACATAACAATGGTAAAATAAATAAGTGAGCTGAAATGAATTAGCCAGTGATTATATGTGCTTGGAAGAATATCATATTAAAAAAAGGATGGAAATGGAGAAAGTTATCAGCTATACATAGTAGAATTAAGTCAAGTAAAGCATGCATTGAGAAAATTGTACTGAGAATGAGATCATTGCTAAATCAACATACTATATATTGTCCACCGGCCTCCTACCAACGGTTAGGAAGGGAGTAACTATCGAGGAGCTTTTCCCTCTGCTATTTGTCCATCTTCATGCCCTTATGATGGACCGGCTGAGTTCTACTTAAGAAATAAAAGAATGCTTTTGAATTTACAATGATTCACACAGCCCTTATATAAATAACTCAGGAATTTTTGAATTCTCACGCCCCGTGGTGCACTACATGGTTAACTCTGATCATAGGTATATATACTTGTTTGTTCTTTAGTTCCATCCTACCTAGTCTAACTAAGCACTGGAGTGATGACATGACAAAAAATGTAAATTGTATACGCAGATAGAGAACTTGTATAAATTGATAGATAGCACTCACTCCCAGTCCCAAATCAAATGTGACTTTTTGTAATCTGTAAATGTAAAATAATAATTAAATTAGATAATTAAACTTTCGGAATTATATGTTTTAATTGAATATTTTACATTCAAGATTTAAGGTTATATCATAGCTAAAATGGTGGGAGGGGCGGAGGTAGTATGATAATAGCAGTGCCAGTAAGTATACAACTTCCAAGGCAATCAGTCAAACGCAATGAATTAAATGGCATGAAATGATCATCTAGCTTAGTGTATATAAACGGGACAGTAGTAATTGGGTAAAAGTAAGTCGAGTTCAGTCGAGTAATTACCTGTAAAAGAGTTACCTGGACCTGGTGATGCAAGGAAATATTTTTCTGAAGGAGTGAAAACAGCAGCACGATGAGTAGCACCTATAAATAGAAATTCAGCGATATTGATTGCAGTAAAGAAAGAAGGGAAAGAAATGCAAAAAGTGAAAAGTGAGCTGACCGTGGAGGTGAAAAAGGTAAGGTGCCAAGTACTGGGAGTTTTGGAGGAAAGAGAATCTCGCGTTGACTTTTGAATCGGAGTGGAAATAGGATTAGCAGTGGAGGAGGTGGTGGTGAATTGGAAGTGGTGTGGGTGTGAATTGGATGAAGAAGAAGGTGGTGGTTGTGTGAGGTGGTGGTGAGAAGAAGAAGAAGAGAATCTACGGCGCCGATTGGTAGTGGTGTTGTTGTTTTGTGTTGAGTGAATGTACGAGTATGAGGCCGGGAATATCCAATCTCTCGTCGTCGCATTGCTGCCCGAGGACGACGAACAAGACATTTGCGTCAGTTGCCAACACCACTAAAATTTTAATCTAACTCTCGATTCATTCCAACCAATCTTATACTACTATAATCTCATCTCCCGGACAAACTTCTATCTATGCCTTAAGAAGAAAAACAATTCAAGAATTTTTATGTCATCAATTACGCATTCTCATCGGTTGAATTCTATCTACGTGGCAACATGACCATTTTTCTTTCTCAAGAAATATATTCCGTGTTTGTGTACAACAAAAACTTCCATCTATAAACATAACCGGCAGAGAAACACACCAATTCATCTTCGATATCGATCGGCGATTCACTTTCTAAATCGACTATGGCCTATCTAGCTCATTTGATGGATTTTAGATCGATGCTTTATCGGGTAATTCATGTGACTTCTATCCTTCCTTCTCATTCTAAAATCGAAATGTTGCCCAGAACAATTATGTTGTGTGGTCAATTATTCGATTTTCTTCTTAGATTCCTATTGATACTACAAACCTACTACAACTACACCGATTCATCTATTTCAGAATTTCATGTATCAGAGTACCGGTACGGGATGCGAGGATGCGGTCTCGGTTTCTACAACCTACATCTCACAACAATGGTCGACTAACTGTTCTTCATCGATGCATATGTAATTCTCCAATTACATTGCTAGTTTTTTTGCCCAATTTTTGCTATGTTCGAAGTGAATTATTGATTGAATACCTTAATCTTTGTAAATTGTGTTTTTTTAATAAAATATTTAACTTGAGTGGAGAAATGGCCGCTTCAGCGATATGGTAAGCAGGTCTCAATCTCTATTCTTTGTCATAACTATATTTATTTATGCCGATTGACAAGGTGTCAAGGACGACTTTATTACCAAGCCCCACAATGCTAGCGGTTATTTAGGAAGTATAATATTCATGTGGTTTTGCATTGCATTCAAAAGTGGCTTTACAACTCCAAGATTACAACAATTTCGAACCGAGAACTCAATTTAAAGTACAAGTCAAAACACATTGTTTGAAAAATTATTGTAAGAATGATATAATTTCAACTGAGAAACTTTTGTTCAAAGAGATTAAATATATTCTAAGAACGTGGAATTTAATTTAAATGGTAAATCGGCTCTAAAAATGTGATACACATATCCCCTACACACCATCACCACTCCCACTATGAATCAAGAAAGTTGATAAAAGATAAAAAAGAGTTTCCCCGTGTTATATATCTCTCCTACTTTCTTTACTTTCAACCCCCACTTTTCACCATCTCTCATATTATATTAACTATTTTTTCTACTTTATCACATTCTCGTCTACTTTATTCACTATTATCTTAACACTTGTGCCGGCTTGCAGGAAACTCTTTGATCTTCTCTTCACTTTCTTGATCCATAACATGCAATGACACGTGGCCGGGGGTGGGGGTATTGAAGAATAATTTTTTTTGGGTGTGTTGTGGGGGTGACATACATACCACCATGATTTGGGTGGAGGATTCTAGAAGATACTCTTTAGACGGGGAATATCACTTTGATCTTCACTCTATTTTCTTGATCATAATAGACCGTGTCGGGTAGATAATTTTAACATGTGAAAATATGTTTGTGTGTGTGGTGGGGTGTTGGGAACCCTGTATAGTGATTGTATTGCATAACTTTGTGTTTTATTTTTTGCATTTGCATGATACATTTAAAAAAAAAAAACATGTGTAACATGTTGAGTGTATTAGGACCCCGTATAAAAACGCATCCGTCATGAGAGTCATAATTTCACATTTTTTATAGTTAGCATAAGAAAATTCAATGGTATAATATGAAGAATGACTACTCAACGACATCATCATCAACACTTTTTACACGTAAATATGACTATCTTATTTATTCGATTAATTTATTTTATCTCCTTTTAATATATTATTAAAAGTACATTATACCGTGACAATTTCACAGGTTAGTACTAATTTTAAGTGTGAAATTGAAGGGAGTTTCACAAAAGGGAGAGAGTCAGGCAAGCGAAGGAGGCTGTTGGAAGAGATTGTACACGTCAAGTGGTCAGACACTTGACTTCTAATTGCCAATCATTCATGTATATATTTTATAATTAGAGAATTATGATGTATTATATCTCTGTTCTTCGTAACTTGATAATTTAGGGGCTGATTGGCATGCGATTTAAATGCCCCGATTTAAATGCCTAAATAGTGATTGGAATTTTAGTGGGATTGTTAAAATTGTGTTTGGTATAGAATTGTAATTGGATAGGGTATTATAGGTTTGTTATATAGGTCGTGTAAGAGATAAATGATTGGTAAGTATGATGT
>JAYMSP010004664.1:0-15605 GCA_036897095.1 Plantago elongata
GCATTCGCGTTTGATTTTGTTAACAGTTCGCCAGCACTTGCGATTTGACTTTGACCACCCGTGTAAGAACCGCAAATTTTAATACGATATTAATATTATTATTTTAACTGATCAGTGACTACTAACTCGACAAGTGCGAATGTATTTGACTTTTAACAACAAGTCAAATTCGGAAATTAACGGTCGGTTTCGATCGCCAGTTAATTACAAATAAGGGTTAAATTAGTATTTGATTAATAATAATAATAAAAATAATAAAATAAAAATATTTATTTTAATTTTTATATGGCTTTAGTTCGTCTTAAATATCGCCCGAGAATCGATTTTACATTTTTCCGGAATTTATATACGAGTCGTTTGGAAGCCAGAAGAAGCCATCTGCATATAGTGGTAAAATGACCATTATACCCTTAAATTGCTTCTTCCCCAAATTTCTTCCTGCTCGTTCAAACCAAACGCAGCCGACGTTCAATCGATTCAGCCGTGAATTAAGTCCGAGAGAAGCCACCATGGTCGGCGCCGCCGCCCCGGGAATTGACCAAAACACACTCCGGGACGCGTGGCAAGGGAATAGACGCGTGGCACACCCGTCAACTGGAGGAAATGCCACGTCGAGGACACGCAGTTGAGTGGCCAGACACGCGGCACTTAGTGGCGATTCCGACCGACAAGAGGCGGCCATCTCCGCCTATAAATGCCGCTCCTCCTGCTCTCATTTCCTCCACAACACTCCTCTCGCTCTCTTCTCTTCCGCCTGTTCCACAATCCTCCGCCACTACCCGGCCTCACGCCGCCACCACCCGCCTCTCAACCGCCCCTCATTCGTCGGATGAGTGTCGTATACGCGAACAATTTTTCCGGTAAGTATCCCGCCTTTTCCATTTTCTTCGAGTAAGGAACGGGAAACTGAGTGATTAATTGTTACAGCCTCCTGCCACCCCGTCACCACCAACTCGATTGCTGACGACTCTGCTCGCCTTTCCTCTACACGCTCGCTCGCATTCTGCTCAGTTAGTGCCACCCTTTTTCTCATTTATAATCGAATTTTGGGGAAAAGGGAATGAATTGTGTAACTATTTTGGTTACATAGTGTAGCTAGTACTGTATATTGCATACTGTGTATCGTGTGTCTGAGATAGATATAGTTGTCGACTAGCCGTCGACTGTAAGCTAGTTACCGCAAGTCGCGAACTGATTGCTTGAGTCTGAGTTTTGGTTGAATTGTAGTTATACTGTGTTGATTAAGAAGATTGTTGCCTGCTTATTCGTGTTGTCACCGTAGTTACGCACTTAATTATTGTGAGTCAGGATTGAACTTATTGGAGTAAAATGCATGTGTCATGGAGATGACAGTAGGAAATACTGAGCTGTTAAGTCCTTCCTTAGCTGATTCTTGCTTAAGTGATATTAGTTTGTCAGAAAGTCGATAGCTAATAAAGTCAATGTGTCGTGTATGTCTGGTGATTTCAAGTTAGAATTTAAAAAAGGATAGATCGGGTAATGCTTAATTATTGAGTATAGTGGTAATTTGAGTAAATAGTCGACCTTTCATTTGATATCTTTAGGTTTGAACTAAAGTTAAGCATTAAACCTAATTATGGCAAGTTGTGTACGTCTCGTCACGTCATATGATTAGTTATCGATGCTAAGCGTAGTCGTTAGTTAATTAGTACTACTTGATCATTTTGGGGGGAATTTTTGGGAGTCTTTTAATTATTCAGCGTTGAAATTAATTACTATTGTCTATTTATCAGGAATTACGAAGTCGCATAGCTTGCAAGATATCCACGGTGAGTGATTACGAGCTTTCGACATCAGGCCCTGGTAAAAATTGATACCGTTCATTACTTGCAATTTCCATACATGTTCCTGTTTACGCACCTGTCTGTCTAACTCTGACTGCGGCCACCCGACGACGACCGACTGACTCCGACTCGATTACTGATTTTGATTTTTAATTGTATAACTGTTGATGACTTGTATCTAGAGATAATTGACTGTATTGACCGAATATTAAATTATTGATATTGCATCCTGATTCTGTTTTACTGATCCTCATGAACTGCATTGCACGAAAACTGATTTTTGAAAACCAACCACACACTGTTTTTGAAAAATTTGGGAAACCGCACTGGTCGACACTGTCGACATACTGTTACTGATGCTGGGTGATGCCACCTGCAGCGCTATCTTTTCGGGCACCACTGACTGTACATCCATTCAAACGGTCTGGATTTTATGAGTTGTGATGGGTTGTGCATGTCATAAAAAGCAGCTCTCACTCGCGGTCACGCTGCCACTGTTAATACCAATACCTGATCAGTTTGGTCTAGCCCAAGACAGTTACTATTGATCCGATCCTGGTAATATGTCAGATAAGCCCGTTGCGGCACCCTGTGATATTCCTCCGTGGCATCCTGTGATACGCCTGTGTGGCTATTCAAGTATCTTTGTCTGTTTTGATCGGGCCCAGGGACAGTTGTTATGGTTGGGCCGGGCAAAACGGACCGATGATTTGGCTATATTCTCCTGTACCCACAGATCCCCGGACTTCCCAACGGTATCACCGGCTCAGGTGGTCGATATCGTTCCGTGTACCGGCCGATATGGGCTTAAGCATGTCTTATGTCTGTCTGCGAGGTCACTCCTCAAAGGAGTAATAAGGTAGTCAAGATGCCCTCCGTGGCCATTCAGGGGAGTTATATGGTTGGTATCTCATTCGTGAAAATTCTGAAAATCCAGGATCAGAAATTTGTTTTGTGTATCAAGTGTGTAATGTTAACCTGTCAAAAATGAACTTTATTTTGAATTAGTGTCCGTGCTTGTTTTGTCATTCGTTTTAAAATATTACTCACTAAGTCTTTTGACTTACCCTCTCTTCCATGTCTGTTCTTTCCATTCCCCAGGTAATGATTGCGAGAACACGGTAGACGATCGGGTAGAATGACCAGGCGCTTAGTAACCGGACCAAACTTTTCCGCTGCCGTGTTTTGTTTGTTTAGAAAAAGAAAATGTATCGGCAATTACCCTACACTTTGTACAGTTTATCAATATTATGTTAATAAATAAGTTCATGTTATATTCTGGTTATGGTTTTCCCCTTATCCGGCACTAATCGATCCCCGCGCTTCGGGCGGGTGGGGACCCCACATCAATCATAATTAACAAGAAAAGAGAATGATTTTATGTACCTCTATATCAATTCCGAAATGCCGACTTTACAATATAGCACTTCAGTAGTTTAGGAACAAACAGCTAGTCCACTTCCGGTAATATCATGCTCGGAACTATTAGCAACCCAAGGACCAGCTTACTAACTCTGTTGAATAACTCAGGTTCTAATTCTTCCATATCATCAACCAAAAGATATACAACCCCCTCATGCTTCAATCTGAGCAAATCAATAAGGATTCTATTCTGCCAACAAATCCCAACTGCCTTTCAGATTCAAAATAGAATTTGAATTGCAACATTGAATTGATAAAGTTGGAGCTTAAGAACTTACCTTTAATGTGAGACGAATGATTAGAGACTACGAGAAAGAAAAACTTCAAAATGACATGGTGTCGCGCACGATACTGCAGGGAACTTGATTAGCCAAGTGTTCATACAAGAGATGTGATGCGTAGTCGGAGATGGTGGTTCGAGGCGGCTCTGCGGGATTGAGGGTGATAGACGAGCATTATATTGGTGATGGTGGGAGGTTAAGGTCGTGTAGGAGCAGTACGGAGGTGGAGGGATTGAGAGACGGTTAGAGGAGGAAGAAGCTAACCTCTAGGTTACGTAATGGGCCGGGTTGAGCTTCCAAGATGGATTGGGGTTAAGGATAAGAAATGTTACATGTAGATGACCAAGGCCCAGACCAACAAAATCAATACAACTAGTCACAACTTATCGATCCATAACCTGATGAGTGATGACTGTATAACAACTCGAGTCTAAATAATTTCTTATCTCCACATTAAATTCATATAGGCGATGTAATAAAATTTCGGGATATTACATTTAGCCTATTGTTATAAGAGCAGGCTTAACAAATATAATAAGCATTTAATTAAGAGTAATGATATGTTAAAAACCAGCACATAGATATACGAGGTTTGTGCAGTTTGGAAAATAATACAACACTTTAATCAAGGGGAACTTTTAATCATTTCTAAATATAATTCAATCTTCTAAGCCATGTAATATGAAATATTCCTTTCTCATGAATTTGAAAGGTCAAGCTGATAAGCACAAAATAGAAAACATAAAAGATTTTTTCAATTTTGTAGGAGTATTTTAAACTGTCACCTCCAAAACATCTCTCTGTAGTGTTCCATCAAACACAATTAACCCTGTGAAGTCACCATTGAAGTTCTTAAAGTTTATAGAAAACTTCTTAGGCGAAATTGCACTAGACACGGATATAACAACAATGAGTGCAGATTTATGTTCGAGTTCGAGCAAGGGCGTAGGAAGTTCTTCAACCCTTACAGGTAAAATCAAAATGTACATGGTGAAATGTGTATCATTGTCAAATTTGAACATATTTTGTCGACCTTGAGTCCGATCTTGCAGTTAAAATCATCCAGAAATGATTTATGATATGTACGTATGTTCTTTATGATATGTATGTATGTGCATGTGCAACACATCATTATATTTGTACTTGGAATATCTATTGGCTTATCTTTAGTTGGTTGGAACTATTTCGTGATCATTATCTACATTATGCACAAAATGTTACTTATTAAATAGCGATCAAGTGTAAACTAATGTAGACTCACCTAATTTCTTGCTCACAATGATCTTACAGTGCCTTTTACATAAACAAATTTAAGTAATATAATGAAATAATAGAAATAAAAATACATGGTGAAATGTTCGTATTTGTCAGATTTAGTCATATTATGTTGATATTGAGTCCAATGCGGCAGTGTACATAAAATTTTACTTAATGCATAATAATTGTGTGTAAGGTGGGCTTAAAATGACGAATTCAGAGGTTGGGAAGTTTTTAGTAGTTATCTTGTTTTGCTTCAGTTTTTGTACTCTTTGTTTTTTTAATGTCTCCGTTTTAATGTCTGGGTAATCATGGTTCATTGCGCAGAATTTAACTACTCCTTTTATTCTGGTTTTTGTTGTTCAATAAAATTAACTTGTTCCAAAAACAATTATGTGTCAAGTGTTGTTAACCAGAGTCATTGTTTTGGTAATTAATTCAGATGCACATTTGATTAGTATTCAACATCAGTGCAACAGGACCACACATAAGAAGAACAAGATGTTGCAGATTTCCTGCAAGGTTGTGTCAGATTGCAATGGGAAAAATTTGATAAGGATAAAGTGGAAGTAAGATTTCAGTTGTACATAAAGGCTCTTGCAAGACATGCAACATATCTGGATGAACGTGTTCCTATCGATGATGAGGTGACTTCTGAACGGGTTCTTGCATTAATGGGACGCGAACATAGTGTAGATGGTGCAAGGAGATCACTCATTGATATTGGCTACTTTCGGTTGCATACGAATTATGATCTGTTTGAACAACATGTTGACATTGGTTTCAATGAATACGATACGAGCTGCCTGGATGAGCTTCTGTGAGATAGTGTGAAGCCGGAAGATTCCATCAGATTAGATTTGACTGGTCTCGGTGCTTTTGCTAAAGACCCTGCATATGCAGAGGAGCTGGACGATGCACTAAGTGTCGAGAAATATGCAATGGAAAGATCAAGGTTTGGATCCACGTGGCAGATGCAACCTGGTTATTCATTGTTATCACCGATTGTTTACAACTGCTCATATGAGAGGAACCACAATTTATTTACCAATGTAAACCATCCCAATGTTTCTACGTCGTTTGGCAATGGAAGGGATGAGTCTAAAGGAAGGAGTAGTTTGCAACACGATTTCCGTGTCAGCCGTCCTTAATGATGAAGGTGTAGTTGAAGAATATGATGTTGTTTTATAAAAAATAATTCCAACATTGTTCACATATGAGGCTGCAGAGAATCTGATTGACCATGGAGATGATAAAGTACCATACGCAATTGATCTAAGACTCCTTTTAAGAGCAGCCGAGTCACATTTACAATGGCGAAAGGAGAGAGGCGGGACTCATGGGATTGGGGAGTATATAAATGTCCAAAGATTATAGTGAAAGACTGTGACAGCCCCTCTCCTTAATAAGGATATGTGAGGATGACCAACAAAGTGCGAGCAACACACACTGTATTGTAAATGAGATGATGATGTAAGTCAAGTCGCACGTTTTCGTGCAAAACACGGTCTGAAATTTCCATACAAGGATCCTAATAATGGTTGGTCCTGTTACCCTCATGAGCGCACAAATTATGGGTATGATGAGGGTTATGTTCAGTTTACGTCTCCTATTCGGAGATTTGTAGATTTTCTTGCACACATCCAGGTGAAGGGTCAAATAATTGGTCTACCAAAGTGCACAACTCATGAGATGAGTCCTTGGTTAATGCAGACTATACAACGTGTAAAAACTGCAAAACTCTTGGAAAGGAAAAGCCACCGATACTGGTTGTTAGAGTACTTGAGAAGATGCAAGTCGGAGGGTAAAAAGTTCAATGCTAAAATCAAATCATTTTGTGTGCAGGTGACCGATGCGCAACAACTATAATAAGGGAATTAGATTTGAAGGAGAGTGATTGTTATGTAGATGTGGAAGTAAAAGAACATGATAGTGTAATAGTTAAGGTGGTAATAGCTGAACCTCGTGATGATATTCTGAAATTTATAATGATAACTCCATGATGTATATTGAGTTAGCTAGTATCCAAGAAAATGTTTTGTTCAAAATGATTTGTGATGTGCATATTGTATGGATTAGGACATTGTTTTTCGCCAAGTTGAAAATTATGTGGCTTCTGTTATGTAAGTGTTTTGTTCAGTTAGTGTGTACTTTAACCTTATGAATCGTATGTGGCATTCTTGGTCATCTTCTATGATCTTATTGCCTTCCTTTGATGATGATTTTTGTAGAGAGGCTAAGCTCTTATACTAGGTATCTATTCACTGTGATGTTATCTTGGATGAATACTAACTTGTGTGTTCCCTGGGACAATGATGTTTTCTGGTTTCAGAACTCTGAGTCCTACTTTTGGTATAATATATGGGGCCCCATGATATAAGGATTGTGTATTGTTTTATTATCGTGAAGTTTAAGTATATTTTTGGTTTTGTTTATGTCTATGGATTTGAAGTCACTGAGTTTATTTTGGGGAGATTGATTTTTGAGTGTGATAGCATAAAGTGAAAATTAAGCACCCGGATTTCACAAGGCATGGATCCCCATAAATGTTAAGTTATGATTCTTTGTTCTTCTTTTTTTTCCTGCAAATTCACACTTGAAAACAAAAGATAGAAAAGCCAGGCAAGAGTTCTTTGGTTATACTATTTTTATTTTTGGATGGTATTCTGAATCTTGTTTGGTATAGCTTTGGCTTGGTCTCATCTCTGTTTTGGTATCTCTATGGAGATCCACTTCTGTAGTAATTTTCTGGTTTGTATTAGATATATGTTATGTAAGCTACTTCTTCATCATGTGGCATTTGTTGTTTTCAGTTTGTTATTTCAGCTGTTGGGGTCATAGAACTTGGGTAATCTCTTTGAAATCTAGTTGGATAATTGTCTTCATCATTCTGGCTTCTGTCGAGTTAGTGTATGTATTAAGGGGGTGTCAGTTGTAAGTTGGATTTCATTGAAGTGAGGAAGTTTTTAGATTCCAAAAGTTGTTAAATGATATTTATGTAGTTATAAGTGCTTAGTCTCATAATTATCAAGAAAACAAGTTGTCAGTTCTGAGTTTAACTTTTTAGAAGGCTGTTGTTTTTTATTTTGCTTCCCCTTGGAGTATTTGGCGGAACCTTGAATAATTTGTTTAACAATGAATGTTATTATAATTTGCTAATTTTTTGGACTCTTAGTTGGTTTGTAGTCGAAGTTAGGAATTTTGGCATTAAATCTTTACAAGTGTTGTACATGGGCTCTTATGAACTCCCAGGATTTTATGCTTTCTATTTAGTAAGAAATTAGAGAATTGCTCCAAATTAGAGACATTATCCTTCTATTCTTCCTTGTTCTGCATCCATGCCTCTTTCTGGGTTTTTTCTTTTTTCTCATTTGTTAATTTTGCCAGTCTGTTTGGTCTAGGGGAGTATCTTTCCCTCCCCTTGCACTATGTCTTGTCTATTATGTGCATCTTCATTTATTTTATTCCTTCTCCACTTCTATAGGATCACTGAGTTTCATTGCATTGCACATACTTCTCTTACTTATGGTTTACTTTCTTCTTTGGAGCTTTATTTCTACAGATTGGAGATAGTTTGTATCATTAGTACTGTGAATATTACTCAGTACTAGACTCTATCATTGTTGCAAGTTTGTTATTTACTGGCATTACAGTGGTTAATAGGTTTAACATGGCCTCTCATGTTATCCTAGTTTTTTGCTCCCAGCATGCATTCAGTATTGGTGTTGTTTGTATGTTCAAGGAGTTAAGGAGGAGGAGTAGAAAAAAAGAAGTGAAAGGGAGACTGGAAAATAAAGATAAAATAATTTAAAAAATTGCTTGTTAGAGTTATAAACTGGAAAGAAGGAATACACCGTTTAAAAGAGGTAGAAAAACAGAACGAGAAAGACCCATTGAGTATGTTATGTATAGTATTTGGTGCATATTGGCAGGTTTTGGCTCAGGTTTGGTATGAAAACTCTCATGACATTATTCAAGGCTTGGCGCAAGATTGGCACGATAGTCCCATTGTGGGGCACGAAGTTTTGGATCAGAAATGGCACGAGATGGTATATGCAGAGCACAGGGACATGCAAGGTTTTCTACAAGCAAGGCACATAGTCTTGGCACAGGAAAGGCACGACAAGTTTTGAAATTAGCAGAGGCAAGGCAAGGCACATACATTGGAAGCTTAATCGTATAGGATTGCACTCCTTTTGGTTATTTCTGTGGGCACATAATATGTGTTGATATGAACTTTATTAGAATGTTAGAGCATAGTAGGTACAAGCTCTATTAAGGTAATTCGAGGCATAGGTATTTGTTAGTGCCTTTGTTAGATATTTGGTTTGTAATGGGTAAAAGACACTTGGTGTATGCGGGTTCCTACAATCTGCCATGATATTTTGAGTATTAATAGATCCTAGAGCTCTAGCTCTCACTTTTAAAAAGAATTTTAAAAAAATAAAAAAATGTAGAATTGCTCCAAATATGGATTCAGTTCTGGCTCTCTTGGGGATCATGATGGGTTCTTGTGCTCCTTGTTGGATTGTTTGATGCTATATGGCATCCAAAAGTATGTGTTGCATTTGAAGTTTTTTGTTCTGAGTCCGTCCTATTAAGCCTCGATGAATCCCAAATTTTATGTACTAATTTGTGGATTTTAGTTTTCCTACTGTATTGATACATTGTACTTTTGTTGGGGTATACCCCTCTGGTTTTTGTACTCCAATTGGGCTTACATGTATTTTAACTTCAGATGTCTATGCTTAATGAATGTTATCTAGGTTCAGTTGTCAATGGATCTCAAAAAAAAGATGCTCCTTTCAAGGGGAAAACCAAAACCATTTACTCGTAAAAAATTTAAGCTAATAGGCACATGTGGTTTGTTAATGAAAGATGTTCTCAATCTGGCAAACCTTTGTTATCCAGCAAGTGTATACACATAAATGAGATCAAACACAAGTACAAATTTTAAATTCATTGTTTCAAATAAACATTTGTTCAGACATCAAACATTTGTACATTCCTGTGGATGTAAATATGTATGCATAATGAAGTTATATTTTAAGCATTTGACGAGACGCAACGGAAGCTGGTTCATAAATCTGAGCCTTCTTCCTCTTCGCTCCCACTTGAGTCACTTTGTACGTCCTTATTATCCAGATTGTCCCGACAGGTTATCCTGTTGTCCAGCTTTTAAATATTTATGGAAAGACATAAGAATTTATCATGATATGGCAACAAAATAATTAACGTTACGTAAATGTGTGAAAGAGTAAGTGCAAATTTGTCATACTTGGAGAAGCCACAATGTTGCTTTCTCCTCAACTCACGACCTCTGCCACAAATTTTTCCAGGATCATTTATGTTGTATTTTTTCTTTCTGGGTGTACCGTATTTGGGATCTGGACTGGAATCTGGGCCATTTGTGTCATCATTCCGCTCCCTTATACCATCTTCTATAGATTTTCCATGCGCCTTAAAAGTCTCCACCGTATTGCTTAAATCATGGTCATCCTTAATCAACAGTTGTCTGATGTTGATAAACTCCTTGTACAATTCGGGCTTGGTCATTACTGCGCCCTGATTTTCTTTTGTTAAAGGGCTATAGAAACATTAATTTTAAATTCTTTCCAGTCTCAATGAACCATCTTTTGTTGGTACATCCATCTGGGAACCTATCAATACCTAGTAACTTTAAACAAGAGATTATATGCGAACATGGCACAGCTTCAGATTCACGTCCCGCAATCACATTCGTATTTACCGGTTGTTCGATCAATACTTGGATAATATATTTTATGCGAATAACAATCTACTAAATGGAATATTAACTTACCGTTGTTATCAACAAGATCAACTTCACGGAGAGATTGCTCTTTGAGAATATATTCGTGAATAACTTTAAACATTTCCCTCGTTGAAGGCCGCATAGCGCAGTCTCTGCTCTAACAACTGGCTTTATCATGTCAGTTTCAATTTGCTTATTGATAAAATCACTCCTTTGCCTTTCCACAACCTGGTTGAAACGTGCTATGAACTGAGTTATAGTTAATTTAGCAGAAAGGTATAGCTTGAGCATTGTTTTTTTTATTAATTAACATGAAATATAGCATTACAATTACAATTGTGGAACAAGACGAATTTATCAATCGATTCTAGATGCAAATCACCACCAATCTCTATTCAGAGAATATAATCACCCATTTCGGGGAACCGAACCCATGACCTCATGGTTACGGGGTGTCTCAGCTTGCCACTCGGCTACAAACGCTTTGACTGGTATAGCTTGAGCATTGAATTTATAGACTCCCCACGCTTCGTAGTCCTCATGCGTGCAAAGAAAACACCGTGGAACTACACTTCAGCCCAGAGTTCCTTTTTCTCATAAATTTTACGTACCTAGGGAACCTGTTAGATTCTGAATTCATCGACCAACTCGGTCCAGCGTGCCTCAAATTCTGTATTGTTGCATTTATCAGCTGCTAAAATACCGAACTTATGTGCAAAACCACTCTTGGATTTAAGATGTTGTGTTGTGTTCCTCTGCAAGTGCCACAAGAAAAGTCTATGTTTAGTATATGGTAATTCTTCTTTAACTGCTTGTAGAATGGAAGCATCCTGGTCAGTGAAAATGGAAACTGGAACCTTACCACCCATTGCAGCTTTGAAAGATCTCAATAACCAACGGTAGGAGACGATCGTTTCGTCAGAAGTATTTTTGCTCCATAAATAATATTATTACAGTGGTTATTCACACCCAGTAACACATCTTGTGGATACATGTACCTGTTGGTCTTGTATGTAGAGTCAAGCACGAGTACATCTCGAAAAGCTTCAAACTCAGCCTTAGACTGCGAGTCACACCACAATAGAGACAACAACGTGCCATCAAATCCCTCTGTGTGCTTGAGCACAAATCCTGGATCACGCTCCTTCATGCCTGCAAGGACATTAAAGGCTGTATTTACATCTCTATTCTCGATCAGCGACCTCCTCTCCTTTTGAAGATAGTTGTATCCGAATTTCCTCTGGAAATTCAGGTTCCCCTGACTGACGAGGATTTGTAGGATATCCACAACTTTGATGGTCTAATTCCAATAGAAGTCAGATAACTCAGTGCACTTTAATCATCCACAGAAAGGTACTTATTACACCGTAGCATAGCTGCAGCATCTCCCACTAACATTTTGATGATTGTGATGTGCATGGAAAGCTCTGACTATATAATGGCGTGGGCTCTCAACCCTCGTGGTGAATTTGGCCTTGCAACCACACCTTGTTTCAGGTGTTGGTTCCCTCTTCACAAAAACCATTTCTGTTGGCTTTTGAAACCCGTGACAGTGGCAAACAAATGTCTTGCTACGTTCTTTCTTAATCTGCGACCGAATGTCAAAGCCAAGTTCGCGCCCATATGCAATATAAAATCCCTCTACCTCATCAAATCTATTGAAGCTAAGCTATTTAATTTTATCTGCAACCTCCTTGTCGGTAATGACAGCCTTAATGTTTTCTAGCATCCCTTGGTGCTTCGCCATGTCATCAAAATCTCTAATTTTACACTTAGCCTTAGGAGGAGTTGCATAATTGTTCGAACCTGAATCTTCCATATCTATACATAATTAATATAAACAAGACGCCATAAATAACATGAATGCCTTGTGATTGGACAATATGAGCATACAACATGTGAAATAATTAATGAGATGCACATTAAATGTATGATCAAATTTCGGTACCTGGAAGAAAGTAGAATTCGTTGGCCACGAGGTCTGCTAAAGAAAGATGTAACAAGCTTGAGTGACGAGGTTCTAAGTTTGAATGTAATGTGTGTTAACGTTTTATAATTAGGGTTATAGCTTCCTTAATTTGTTCTTAGTGATCAACAAATCGCTCTGGACAGTCCAACAGTTAATTAATGGCAACATTATCAATTGTAGCGGGCCCAAAAAAGACACTGAATGCTAGGTACTACAGTCAATGCGTTATGTACAAATCGCAATTTTACTTATACTGAAAACGTAATAAGATAACATGTTTTCTTCTTCATTCCTTTATTAATTTCTTCCTACAGGTTGCTCTCTTATCTTCTTGAAAATGGAACTTCAATCCATCAACTATTTGTTGTTGGTGATTTATCTCCAAAAATGTTAATTTTTTTGGAGCAAATTTCTACCATTTATTAACAAAAAAAATAAATATATCACGGCGGTTTATAAGAACCCGTGTACATCTCTACTTCTCTTCAAAAAAATCCTTACAAACGATATTAAAATCCAATATGAATTTATCTTCATAACTTACGCATCGGATATGATGATCTTATTCCAACAGAATTCAGATAACTCAGTGTACTTTCATCACCAAAAAGGTACTTATTACATCATAGCATATCTGCCGCATCTCCCATACACATTTCATGATTATGATGTGCATGGAAAGCTATGACTCTATAATGCCCCGGGTTCTCAACCCTCACTTAATTTGGCCTTGCAACCACATCTTGTTTTAGGTGTTTGTTTCATGTTGGCAAAAACCGTATCCGATAGCTTTCGAAATCAGTGATGGTAACAAACAAATGCCATGCTATGTTCTTCTTAATATGCGACCGAATATCAAAACCAAGTTCACGCCCGCATGCCATATAAAATCTCTCTGCCTCATTATAGCTATTGAAGCTAAGTTTCATTATTTTATCTGCAACCTCCTTATCGTTACTGACATCCTTATTGTTCGAACCTGAATCTTCAATATCTATACATGATTATATTATAAACAAGATGCCAAAATTAACATGAATGGCTTGTAGATTGGGCAATATGAGCATACAACATGCTACAGAATTAATGAGACGCACATTAAATTTCAAATCAAATAAAAATTACAACTGATTCCAATTCGGCTTCTTTATTAAATTTTGGTACCTGGTTGAAAGTAGAATTCATTGGTCAAGAGGTCTGCGAATTTAAGATGTAACAAGCTTGAGCGATGAGGTTCTAGGTTTGAATTAATGTGTTTCAACGTTTGATGAGTATGGTTATAGCTTCCCTAATTTGTTCTTAGTAATCAACAAACCGTTCTGGGCCAGTCCAAGTGTTAAGTTAATTAATAGCATCATTATCAATTGTAACGGGCCCAAAATAAACACTAAACGCTAGGTAAAATATAACTACCGAAGCACTAATTGCCCAGGCAAAACAGTCTATGTGTAATGTACAAATCTCACTTTTACTTACACTGAAAACGTAAAAATAGAAACACATTTCCTTCTTCATTCCTTCAGCGATTTCTTCATACTTGCTCTCTTTGCTTCTTGATGTGCAACTTCAATCCTTCAACTATTTGTTGGTGATGATTTATCTTCACATCTTAAGCATTGCGAATCCTCCCCCTTGGATACATGAACTCAGCCACATACCACCTTTCACAGTGATTCTGAAGCATTTCTACATAGGCTTCTCCATCATGTGTGTCCCTCGCAAGCAGATCTCGAACAAGAGTGGGTGGCAACTCAATTTCAGCTAGACTGTACTCGGGAACACCAATTGGAAGATAATATCCTTGATCTGGAGCACTATCTGGCTCATAATCAGTGTCCTGCACGTAGATCTCCGCAATGCGTCGACTGTTGTTGTACATATTCACCCACATCATCTCTAAATCATCATCATCTTCTATTATGCACAAGCCTTCTGGAACAGTTTGTCCATATCGGAGATACCAAGCTCTTTTAAAGGAAGGAGCTCCTAGATTCATCATATAGACAGTGTAAAACAACTCACCAAACGTGAACCAGTCAGTGTTCACATGGTGGACGCAGCGGGTATAACCTCCTTCGTAGACAACCCTGTCAGAAGCATCGTATGAGAAGCGTGAACCCACTCGAACCATAATGCTGCGAAGGTAGTTCGGATCTGAAAGTGATGAGAAATAAACACGATCAAACTCATGAAATCTAGTTAGAAAATTACAAAACCGACAGGTAGGCCAATAGAAGAAATTCAAACCTGGAGCATCACCACGGTAACCCGGGACTGTTGCACATTCGAGCTTCTGCTTGCCATTAGACTAGAATTGAATTTGTTTTTTTTTTTTTTGTATTTCAAAAGGCAAGTAGGTGGTATATTTATTGAGGTGTATAGGAAATAGTTGTTCAATGCATTAAAAAGTTGGTCAAGATTGATACATTTACATTTACCAAGATTTCTATCTTGGTGAAAGTTCATTTAATTTTGGTTCAAGTATCCATGTGTCACATTTAATGTTGGTTCATGGAGATGAAGATTATTCATCTCAGAAGTTATTTTGTTCAAATAAATCGAAGTTATGTTGAAGGATTTTATGGATTTTGCACCAATGCATATGCACTACATAAACACATTTTGAAGCAATATGAGCCGAGTTTCGTGTCGAGTTTCATGTGATGGGTACTGTAGCAATTCGAAATTTGGTTCTGAGTCAGTTGGTTGTCATGGGTTGTTATATACCTATTTATTACGTGACTAGAGTCGCGGGGGTTGAAAGGGTAGTCGCATAATTTTAGATAATCCGACAACGGATTAAAGCAGCTTAGGATAGACCAAAGTCCTACGCCTATCGACGACGGAAACATTTGGAGTTGAAGTAGGAGATCAAGTGTTCTTAAAAATTTCTCCGAGAAAGGGGATTAAACGAATCGAAAAAGGAGGCAATCTGGAAGAAAGAGGCTAATATACGAGAGAAATATCCGCCCTTATTTACCAAAGATAGGATGAATTTGGAGGACCAAATACCCTAAAGTGGGGGAGAGTGTAAGAACCTCGAACTCCAGTAAGTTCGTATCAGTTATTAAGCCCGTATTATTAAAATTTATCGCGAA
>JAYMSP010004665.1:0-15605 GCA_036897095.1 Plantago elongata
CGGAGGTTGGAGGCGCGTGGACTCAATCCAAAAGATAGTGACAAGTTCGAAGGGCCGTGGTGAGGGCGTTGGGACGTCGGCCCTAAGCATGAGGCCGTGGTGGGGAAATGGTAGAGCCGGCCCGATACTCGTGAAAGCCTATTTCCAAGAGAGGCCGTCGTCGGGAAGTGGTGGAGCCGGCCCGATACTCGTGAAAGCCTATTTCCAAGAGAGGTCGTCGTGGGAAAGTGGTGGAGCCGACCCCTTCACGTGAAATGCACGTATGACGGTCCCGAGACCCTAGTGATGGCCCCCATTGTGAGATAGTCATAGGTTCGTCTTCTTTTTGGTAAGTCGTGACATATTATAACAACTTTAGGAGGTCGGACTATATTGTTCATATCACAGTCCTTGATACAATATGGAAAAAGAGCCACCGTGTCTCTCTGTTTGCATATACACTGAAGATCTGTTGTCTACTCTATCTTGCATTATTTGTTGGACATAAGATGTTTGATGAACATTCTGACGACTTGTAAGACGATCCACCTCCTATTCGCTTCTTTCATCTGTTTCACTTTCTTCCTCATTCACATCCACTATCCATTAGTTCCCGGATACCTTTCTCTATTACACCTTCCGATACCATAGTCCCATCCTCGCTCCTCTTAGAAGAGATCAAAGTGATCTCTATTGCCAACCCCAGATCCTTACCAACTGGAAGGCGTTCATCTGTTGCTCTGTATGCAACGGCCATGTCGCAATTGGCACAACACCCATTTCTATCGAATGTTACCAAACATGATATTTATACTCAATACCACTTCAAGTATTTTTTATTTTTAATCGGTCCAAGTACCTTAAATTATATTCCCTTAGTTCTCTTATAAAGTTAACAATTTAACTTTGAACGGTCAACTGTATCCGACTTTAACAACGAATTACTTTTAAATTTTCGTTATATAATTTACTAAATCATTTATTATTATTACTTAAAGAGTACTTCGTAATTAAAGTTGAATATCGTTAATCGATTAAAATTAAATTGTTAACTTCGTGAAAGAAGTAATAAAGTACATTTTCAAATCAACCATACAAAGGACTCTTAGTTAGTCGAATACTCTAGTTACTCTAGCCTGCTATAATACGTGTTTCTTGTCGTATTCTTCGTGATTTACCAAAGCTTGAAAACTTTATTAGCCCCACTTCTGCTTTATCTATCGTTCAATCGCATTCTAAAACACCATTAGCATTGAACAACTTATTTCGTACATGGGCCCGAAGAATAAATTGTATATGGGGCAGAACAAATTATGTGTGAATAATATGAGCCAACACCAAATGACACGTGTTCCGATACATTTTTTGGATCCCAAAATCATGCGATTAAGTTAATAATAAATTGAACTGTTTTTAATTATAATTTTTGTAACTACACTCGAATACCAAAGCGTATCTTCTTGATTTGACTCGAACACCAAAACCATATCTATGTCAAAACAAAATTCACCATATACTCCCTCCATACAAATACATATTTTCATATTCCATTTTAATCCGATCCAACTACATATTCTTATTCTTTAAATAAAAACTTTATCTCATACTTCAAATCTATTATATTCACTTTTCCCCTACCATATCACCTTATCTTCTATAATATTTTTTTATTTTATTACATTTTTCATAATTTATTTATTTTTCTTTCATATTTTATTTATTTTTCTTATAAAACTTCAACACTGTAATAATATGAATTCGGGACGGAGAGAGGAGGGAGTATATGAATAAAGAAAGTTCGGGTTCCGGGTGAATTAAAGAAAGTCATGGGTGGCATAACATTGAGCTGGCTGGTGTCTGGAATCTTTCCCTCTCAGTATATAAAGCTGTTGAATGTTTTCTGCTGAATCCCTTTACCTCTCTCATTAAGAAAATACCACTTTCATCCAACAAAGAGGCGTACATAGACTAGCCACTTTCTTTCTTTCCTACCATACTTTGCATCTCTCTTCTCTTCCACTTTGTGTTTGGTAAAAAGAATTTGGTTTCTTGTACATCTATCAGTTTGTTTGTTTTGAGGAGTTGGTAAGATGGGAGTTTTAGTGTTACTTGTATTGTTGACTCTGATGTTGGGAGGAAGCAGAGAGGTGAACAGCATAGGGGCAAATTGGGGTACACAAGCAAGCCACCCTCTACCTCCAGCAACAGTTGTCCGGATGCTAAGAGATAATAGAGTGAACAAGGTGAAGCTGTTTGATGCTGAGGCCAGGGTTTTGAATGCTTTGAGTGGCTCTGGTATTGAAGTCATGGTTGGGATCCCAAATGATATGCTCTCTGGTATTGCTCTTAGCATGGATGCTGCTGATACTTGGGTTCAAAGGAATGTTTCTGCTCATGTGTCTTCTAATGGTGTTGACATCAGGTAATCAATTTCTTTCTTTTCTCATTTCCCATCTATGTGAAGTATCCGACACGGGTTCAATTGCAATTTTCTGAACTGAACGATAGTATAAAATATAATTAAGTAAAACTGAATTGGACTGAGCTGAATGAGTTTTCAATAGACTCGCATACCTATTATAAAAATTTATAATCACGTCCAACTGTTGAGTGTCCGACCTGGGTATGCAAGGGGAATTGAATTGACTAGTCCGGCACTTATACTTATGTTAGTTATGTTATACCTTGCTCAATGACTTGATACCTAACTTGACACGGTTACACAGAGATAGTTATGTTATACCTAGCTCATTGACTTGATACCTATCAATAAGAGTACATTTTGCTTGTTCAATATTTGGCCTTTCTCTTGTCACTGAGAATAAGGTTCCATACCTCTCTGTAAGGTATGTTGCAGTTGGAAACGAGCCTTTCCTTTCTACGTACAATGGGACCTTCTTGAACTCAACATATCCGGCTCTACAAAATATTCAGGCTGCACTAGTGAAAGCCGGCCTTAGTAATCGAGTGAAAGTTACTGTACCACTCAATGCAGATGTATATGAGGGTGATTCACCTTCAGCTGGAGACTTCAGGGCAGATATCCACGACCGGATGATGGAAATTGTTAGCTTCTTGAGTTTAAATGGAGGGCCGTTCACTGTCAACATTTACCCTTTCATCAGTCTTTACAATGATGCTAACTTTCCGGTGGATTATGCCTTTTTTGGCGGCGTCTCCTCACCCATCAATGACAACGGAAGAATGTATACTAATGTGTTTGATGCAAATCACGATACTTTAGTTTCCGCATTGGAAAGGAACGGATTTGGAAACATGACGATAATAGTAGGGGAGATAGGATGGCCGACAGATGGGAACATTAATGCAAATGTTGCATTAGCACAACGTTTCAACCAGGGGTTCATGTCACATGTAAATGGGGGCACTCCACTGAGACCAGGCCCGGTTGATGCCTACTTGTTTAGCTTGATCGATGAAGACCAAAAGAGCGTCCAACCAGGATATTTCGAACGACACTGGGGAATCTTTAACTTCGATGGCACACCAAAATACAACCTCAGTCTTGGTGCAGGACACTTAGTCGGAGCTACCAACGTTCACTATCTGCGAAGACGATGGTGTGTGTTATCTTCACCGGACCTTGTCCAAGATGCACAAGTGGCTCCAAGCGTGGATTACGCTTGTGACCGTGCAGATTGTACGAGTCTTGGGTATGGAACATCTTGTTCGAATTTGGATGCTCAAGGGAACATTTCCTTTGCGTTTAACAGTTATTACCAGGAATACAACCAGCTCGAGACGGCTTGTAGGTTTCCAAACCTGTCAGTGATCACAGAGACGGATCCATCAGTCGGAACTTGCAGGTTCAAAGTGATGATTCAGTTAAACCAGTCGAGTAGTGGGTTTCCTTTGTTGCCGCAGGTCAATGTGTTCCAAATGCTCGTGTTTGCTTCTCTTTTCTTATGATCATTTTGAATTTTATCGGCCTGATTTAGTGAATTATACTCTATCCATTCGTATTACCAGTTATAAATGGAAAAACATAAAGAATTTGTTGATACAACATTGGCTAAAAAACATTTTTGCTAAACTATTTATCGCCATATTTTTTAGGTTGCCAGTTGCTATAAATTTTAATGTGTTGCGAGATGTTGTTGGTTGCTGAGATTCATAACTAGAGTGTGTATCACACCCAGATCATAATATATTTATTACAAAAATTTATCATAATATTGTATACTTATTTTGTATCATTGTGTGTAAATTTTGAATTTTTTTATATTTATAAATTACATATTATTAAATAGTAATAGTATGACTTAATTATTTTATATAGGATTGTTAGAATTTTTCGGATTCTCTAAAGAGTTTATCAACATTTATAAGGTCCGGGGTAAATTGCATAAATGTATAAACTCGATAGTCAAAATGTTTATTTTGCCTGAAACTTGAGTAGTTTGTTTAGATATATCATTATAAAACTTATATTATTACTTAATCACATCATTACTCATTAGTCCTTTTCCAATTTAAGAAAGCAACATTCTAACTATACTTTTTGATAGGAAATTATTGAGATAATGATGTTTCTCAAGGTCTCTTGCACTGTCATGCAGTTTATATCCACTATAATTAGTTTTCTAAATTAAAGGTTGAACATATCAACTCATTCTTATCATCTTATGACACAAGCACAATCATCTTTCTTCTTTACTTCAATCTTCCAAGGGTTCATAAGAGAGACTTGCAAAGCTCGTCTTCAGCTTTCCAATACCAATGGCTCATACTCGGCATCATTGATCCGGTTGTGGATATGTGTATTAGAATGAGTTCACCTTGCTTGTGAGAAGATTCCGCAAGTAACATATAAATTGATTCTCATATTTATATGGTATCAAAATAGATTCAAGTAAAGAATGGGTGTCCCAACAGATGAAAATTCCGGCTTGTTATAGTCGATTAATTGCAGTGAGCTACTTGTGAAGGGGCGTGATAGAAAGATCACAAATATCTTATGAGAAGAGGAATAAATCCACCCCTCAAAGGGTTTGCAAACTTCTTTATAATTCCTAAATCATCCTCACAAATTCTTCCAACGTTTCCAAAGATGATAAAGCAGCAAGCAACAAAACCTTTATAGTGTATAAAAACACAATGTACGGCACATACACACAATTAACAACATCAAAGAAGTTGTGCAGACGTAACCTAGTTAAAAGGGAGCAAAGACAACTAAAAATCCTAGCAAAGAACAAGCTTTTACAAACAAGCTGAGTTTTTCACCAGCCGCGGAAGAGTTGGGTTGTTCATGACCTACACCACCACCAGGTGCGCGAGGCCGCGATCTGGCCTGCTTTATCTGGACAACCATATACCTTGCACCAATTGTATAAGAAGATGCTCTTTCATGAGCTAAAATAGATGTAAAGATCTGGGATTGTAACAATAAGAACAATGCAATTGACAAAATGGATAACAACCCACTAGTTCTCATATTATGTTGAATAAGGTTGGGGACACAAATGGTAGAAACTAGAAAGAATCCGAACATATATATATATATATATATATATAAGAGCATAAGAGCAGCTTATCAGATGCTAGGGATTTACTACATGATGAATGCAAATTAGTGGGGATAAGATTAATCATAGGTCCATATGCTTCTTTGAATTAATTGACCATGCACTTTGACTAATTGACTCTATTTCTAGTTAATCGTTTTGATTGGTCAAAATCATTCTCATGTACCAATAAAGGTATTTAAGAGAAGAATATCCTCTTAAGTTTAAATTTCATGGAGAGTGAGTTTTTGTAATTTATGTCTTCTAAGTCGTGCATGTTTAACTTGACTTTCGTAGTTAATTTGCATGCTATTATGTGAGTTCGTGGAATTTACCTACGTGCACCCGAAACGTCGTGACTGTAAGTTTTCAACGTAATTAAAAAACAAACAATAACAAAGTATAATATGAATCATCTCTATCATTAATGAAATTCTATGTCCGATGAATTTCTTTAATCTTTAAAATAGATCAACTTTAGTTTCAATATTCAGCAAAGATTGATATGTAAAAATTTATAAATGATATTATCCAGACAGTATGCAGTACCACAATACAAGATGATCTCAACAAGGAGTGCACAATACAAGATGATCATAACAATGAGTGCCAGAATACATAGCTTTTTTTGGTAAAAGTTGGTTAAAATCCACAAGTGAACAGATGCCAATTTGGAGCTAGCATTATCATTCTGCTACTGGAAAGGCAGATCCAATCTTGTTTCCAAGACGATAGCACTTGATATTGACAGGGTACGGACCAATTTCGACAAAGTTGTCTTCTCCTCCAAAGAAGAAGCACAGAGTGTAGATTGCAATTTCAAACTCGGGGCTAACTCCAACCAACGTGCTTGAGACAGATTTCAGAACACCATTCCACTCAAACTGAATGGTAAGTAGTTGTGTCTCTGAGTCAGGCTACAAGAAGAGATATGTTAGTATGTACTCGATCGATTGATTGTATAAGACACGACAAAGAAAATCTACGTGAAACAGACTAACCGGGTTCTTTCACAATTCACATTAACCTAGTGTTTCTACTGCTTTTTTTTTCAACATTGTTAAAGAGAAGTTATTAGTAGCTAGCTGATAATACGAAGAGAATGCAATGTTTGCAGAAACAGAGAAACTTAGTCAAAGCTCAAAAAAATGCTGAAGAATACCAATAAGGTTAACTTGTGCTGCTAATTACTAACATCTAGTACTTATTTAATGTGCTCTTGACGCTTATTAATAAAATTTTAGCCGATTCAAAAAAAATAAAAAATCAGCTAAACTTAGTTTGAAAGAACTTTGGAAGAATTTCTATAAGCAGACAAGATCCACATCCATACAATGCTGATCATGTGCAATTGTGCACTGACTGATGGTTGTATACGTATTCTAAGGCATGTCTTCTACCAAGTTATTTGAAGTTTATTAACGATAGGACATATTGCATCATCAGTTAACCCTAGCAATAAAAATTTCCAAGTAGAAGTGAAGCATGCTTACCACATTTCCACGCCTTCGAGGGAAAATGTAGCCTTGATAGTCCACTCTCCCCTTTGTCTCCTCCAGATAGAACTAAAAAAGGGAAGATAAAAGTCATTATTTGTCAACTGTCTCAAGAAACCAAAGCGCCTAAGAATAGTTGAACAATGACAAAACATATAATACAAGACAAAAAGAAAATTTTGGACTCAGGTGTTTTGTAAGTACTTGTAGCATGTCTAAGTTAAAGATTAAATAAACATGAAGGTTACAAGAGAATCACCTGAATCCAGTTATGAAATCCAGAGACAGACTGTTCTCCGCGCTGCTTGATTTCCCCAACGAAAACATGTTCAAAAGCTGAAGATGAACCAGATGTACCACCTCGGCTATAACAGTCGAACCATAGACTTGTCAACATTCTCTTAAATTCTTGATAATTCTCAGAGGCAGCGCCTTTCACAGAGAGATACTTGTGAAGATACTTAATTGGTGCAGTTCTACTTATTTCTTCAACAAATGCTGCTTGCTCTTCACGCTCTTGAGCTGTTACGACTTCTTTACTCCCTTCATGTGGGTTATAATTATCTAGAAGGCAACAAAAGCGTGAATATGTAGGTTTATTGAAAACTTCATCACTGAGCCAAGAAAAGAGGCACCCTTCTGCCATATCATCCTTCTGGTAAACCTTTTTTCCTTCACCACAATCTATCTCATAATCTCTGCCAGGTACTAAACGGTTTAAATCAAGCTCCCAGAGTTTGTTAACAGCGACTGAGAGATCATCAAGTTCTTCACGGGATGGTTCTATATCAGCATACGAGTTGTCGACCTCACTTGAGTAATCTTGCTCTTCAAGGGGACGCTTGTAGTTGTTCCAACGATCCTTATTTACCTGCCAATAAAGAGTAAAACAGGCAAATCATGCAAACAGAATAAGAGATTCGGGCAAAACAGAAGCTTATACAATTTCATACACTATCATTGGTCATGGCAAACAGAAAATCTGGTGTCACAATTAACATAGGGCATGCAAAGACCTACCACAATGAA
Organism: Plantago elongata; assembly: GCA_036897095.1. NCBI lineage: Eukaryota > Viridiplantae > Streptophyta > Magnoliopsida > Lamiales > Plantaginaceae > Plantago > Plantago elongata. Next base: position 8,033 of record JAYMSP010004665.1, read on the forward strand.
ACTATTAGACCTTTATATGTATCATATGTTTAAATTTTGATCATAGTTTCAAGCTTGACAGACTAATATACAAACTTATGCTAACAATCAAATACAGTGACTTGCACAAATCTGTCAGGAATAAAGCATTTAAAACTTTAGCAGCACCAAAGGAACAAGTATAGTTTCATCAAATCCTTTTGCAGGTGAAGTTTCATCAACTTGTAGCAGTAATTGCAATCAACTGATATAAAAACCAGCTTGGGTCTTCACGACTCGAACGGTAAAAAGAATCAACACAAACCACATTTAAATCAATTTCCATACTTCACAACTTCATCACATAGACCACTCAAAGTGCAGATGCTGAGGAGAATTCGTGGTTTTCACAACTACGGAGTTACAGAGTGAAAGAAGGCCACATAATTAGTTTCTGCACATAGTTTTCAAGCCTAGCCATACATATGTCTACTAGTTCAACAGTTTATCATTTGATCATACAGCAAAATTTGCTCTATACGACAAACAAGAAAGCTACAGCTATACTTGAATAAAAAAGACAATGCCGTTCTAAACAAATTGAAAACAATTACAAACTCTAGAAAAAAAGGAACCTTATGATGCTGTTTCGCAGGCTTTTTCTGAACAGTCTGCCAACCATCATCACCTTCATCTTGCTCCTGCAAATCATGCACACTAGTTAACAAAGCTACCTTTTTTCCTTCTAATCATCTCATTCCATTGACTTATAAAACCAGATATTACAATTATTCAAAATTAAACATAAACATCCCCTCATCATCAACACATATCCAATAGACTATCGTATGTAACAATTAGCGAAGCAATGCAGTAGGATCAAGAACAACATATGTCCCGAAACTAAATTCTTAACTACCCTTTACTGAACCAAACTAAACATTCCCCTGTTTCCAATCTGCCAATTATTCTCAAAATTGTACTCCAAATCCACAATTGACTGAAAATAACTCTCTAAAGTCTAAAGTTCAAGCAGAGAAATGAAAACGAAAACAAGTGAAAAAAAAAACCTTGTGGGGCTTAGTCGGCCTTCCTGATTGTTGCCACTCATCATCATTTCTGCCATACTTATTCCTCCCCTCTTCCTCCTGCAAAATTCAACCGGCAACGAAAACAAAACGAACAAAGTTTAGAAAGTAATTAATATAAATGACTAGATTCGACACATATCTACAAAGTTCGAGCTTTTAAATGAGATTGAATTATATCGGTAATAAATCGAGACGATAAATGAAGAGTAAACCTGAGAGTGAGCAGCATTGGAATTGGAGGACTGGGTGCTGTCATCTTGATCATTAGAAACAACCTGGGCCCAGGTGGATCTGGACTGTTCATCTCTACGATCGGAATTATTATCATCATCGTCGTTACCACGTTGAAAGTGATCCAAGGCTACGTTGAGCAGACCCTTTGCCAGTCCTTCCATTTCGGATACAAATTTGAGGTGAAATCAGATGTACTCCAACAAATGCTACAAATTGAAATGGATCGTGTAGCTAATTATTGGATTTGGATATTATAGTTTATCTGTAGTACAGACTACAGATCGCAAGATCGTGATTGGTGAAACGTAGAAAATATCTAATTAATATTAACTGGGTAGCTTCCATTAAGAGTGTTCCAACTGTCAACTTTCCAGTCCATCCAAGAAGGCAAAGCTCTGCTGCCGACATAAAATCTCGTTAATGTGGTTGGGAACGGGTACCCAGTTTGAAGTGAAACCGAAACTGTAATATTGTACTAGTAGTTTCGCTGTGGTAGAGGTAAATTTTTATCACTTCTTAGTTCTTACGATATATCAAAATGAAGATAGAACGAACTTATGTGTAACTTTGTAAAAGATAAAATAAGTTATATCCACGTAGTTGAAACATTGAGTGACTAATTGGATCATAATTGTAATTGTGTCCGTTCAGTTGGTATGAATTGATAAGTGATTGAATGATAATAGAATTGTTAAAATTTATATTTTGTAATTAAAATTGTAAAGGGTTTTTTAGGTTTGTCATGTAGGTTTGGTAAGATTTGATTTTACTAATTCAATATAGTTGGATAACTAAATGGACAATATTGTTGGATAACTAAATTTGACAACGAAGTACAACTCAGTTGGTAAGACGCTTCGCTTCTAAGTTGGGAGTTCGAGTCACCATTTAATCGTTTAAAAAAAACATATGATTTTGTCTTACTCAATTTCAATTCGGAATAAAATGTATATACTCTAAGGGAGTGTTTTGTTTTTGATGTGAATGGTTAGGATGACAATTCCATGGGATTGTTTAGAAACCAGAATCCCATTATTTGGAGGAGGAATTGTGAAGAATTCTTTGTTTGGTTTCTTATTGTGCCATTTCAAACTGGGTTTCGTTTTTGGACAATTCCGTTGTTTGGTTTTCGAAAGTGAAAATGGGATTTTGTTTAATGGGCCTTGGGCCTGGCTTAGCATATCAAAGTGCTAAGCCGTTTTTTGTAAACTGATTTGGGACTGTGATGGGAAATGTCCAATTTTAATCATGAAAGGTTGAATTTGGTGATATAAACCGAACAAGAATACCCAAATTTCAGACTCCCAAACCCTAGTCCCCAAATTTCGAATCCTAGTTCAAATTCGATATGGTCACTCAAGGTACATCCTCCAACTCTAGTTGTTTGATCACTAGAATGAATGACGAAATGCTGATAATGGAATTTGATTGGTGTAATTGCGAGCCGAAGGAGGTCTTCGTCGACGAAATTGACTGGGAAGATTATCCTGGACGTCCGTATTCAAAGTGTGCAAATGGTTCGGTAAGTGCCTATTCTAAGTTTGTATGTTTGTTGAATTGGAAGGTGTATTGATTATTTCGGTGGATTGTAAACTCAAATGTCGTACATGTTTGAATTTGTTGTATTATCCAGTCTGGATGTCGCTATTGGAAGTGGAATTGCGAGCCTCTGAGTCCTAGGACTTCTATGATGTTGAAAAAGATGCATGATGAGAAATTGAAAGCACAAGAAGACTTATCCGCTGCAGAGAGTTTGCTAGAGAAGGCTAATCTGGATAAATTCATGGCCGGGGATACTTGAAAAGAGCTACTCATGAGAACAAGAAGCTGAAAGATATGTTCCATGCTGAGAAAAGTAAGTTATCCTACGTGAAGTTGATTTTGATGTGAAGATCATTACTCATCGGAATTGAAGTCGTCAAGCTCTCAGAGATCACCCCAAATCGAACTCTCTCTCTAGAAACGAGAACAACATCAATTGGCTTTCAACCTACACCTGATCTACTGTGCAAACTCTCCTTTATACTAGGAATTTCGTCAACAATGCTACAATGCAACCGAATTGGACTTCGTCTCCTTTTTGTCCACGCTTAAGTTGCCCGTAAATTCCCTCCAACATGAACAGTAAATCCCAGATTGACAATCCCTGCTATTTTGAGGAGCTGAAAAGAGGGAATTCTCATCTCATTTTGTACTACAATGTGATTCCCGGTTTCGTTGAAGGAATTGTAGTTCAACCACATTTCTACTTTCAATTCTCACTTCCAATAACAAATTTAATATGAATTTCTTGATAAAAGTCATTAACTTTGCACATTTCCTTCCAAATCAAACACTATCTAAGTAGGGGTTGCAATGGTTGGTTAAAAACCATAACCAACTAATAACCATTTATTTTTCTTAAATGGTTATTAACCATAACCGTTTAGTAACCGACCGGTTACAACCATAATAGGTTCGGTTTTTGGTTACGGTTATGGTTAAAAACTGTTAAAAAAAAACTTTTTGGAAAAAAAAAAATTTTTTGCGAAAATATTTTTTTTTTGAAAAAATTATTTTTTTGCGAAAAATATATTTTTTTTGTGAAATATTTTTTTTGCGAAAAAATATTTTTTGCAAATTTTCACCTCGAGTAAGAAAGAATTTTTAAAAAACCGATCAATAACCTATGGTTATTTTCGGTTATACTACCTAACTATAACCGGCGAGAAAAATTTTCGATTATGGTTATAACCTAAATTAGAATAATAGTTATGGTTATGATTTTTAACAAACCATTACAACCCCTGTACCTAATAATATGCAACATTTTCCACAATTTGTCTGACTAAACAGTTCAAAATGAAACAATGCCGCATTATTAAATCAAGCAATTAATCACAATAATGACGAGTACTGTTTGCAAAAGAAAGACTACAAATGTGGAGGACCTGCACCTCACAAATAGCAACCCACAAATTATTTTTTTGTAAAGACAAGAATGACCACATACATTTATGATATTGCTTAGCATCAATAAAAACATACATTTTCCAAGAATGTGACAATAGCTAGAGCACACGACATCAAATTGTTTCTTGTTCAAACTTTGCACGTCTAGAGCTGCAAGAGAGCAAAGTAAACCGAAAGTCCAACCAAAGAATAAGCACGAAACCTCGACGAACTGAACTTGTCGCTAACTGCCGATGATGTGGAGTTGGTTCTTCCTGTAGGTGTTACAGCAGCAGTACCAGTAGGTATTGAGCGAGTGGCGCCTCCTCCACCAGCCCTTTGCTTAATTTGGACAACCATTTTTGACTTCTCGCTGTCCGAACTAATTAGCTTCTTCCCTTCGTGCAAACTATGTACATCAAGTGTATGTGCAGATATTGATGTTGTACTAGTTTGAACATGAGCTAATGTTGTCAGAGAATATTGGATTAGCAACAAGAATGAAATAGTGAGTGAAGGAGAGAGCTTCAAATTTGGTTTGGCCATGGAAATTCAATCAAAGAGAAATGGATATGGAACGAGAAAAATTAGAGGGCCATATTTATGCACGCGAATAGACTAGTTAGCAATATAATTATGGGTGTAGTTATACCAAGCAAGTTGGATGAGATCGACTGAGCAGGCGTCTATGCTGACTCGGAGACTCCATTATATTCGAACATTATTGACCCCTAGCAAATACACAATCCTAGATTATCATCAACTTAAAAGTTCTTGTTAAAAGGAGTAAGTAGGCTAGTTTAATCGCTCTACTCGTAGAATTATAATCATCTTTTAGCTAATGTTATCAGAGAATATTGGATTAGCAACAAGAATGAAATAGTGAGTGAAAGAGAGAGCTTCAAATTTGGTTTGGCCATGGAAATTTAATCAAAGAAAAATGGATATGGAACGAGAAAAATTAGAGGGCCATATTTATGCACGCGAATAGACTAGTTAACAATATAATTATGGTTGTAGTTATACCAAGCAAGTTGGATGAGATCGAGAGCAGTCGTCTATGCTGACTCGGAGACTCCGTTATATTCAAGCATTATTGACCCCTAGCAAATACACAACCTTATTTAGTTATATCATCATCCACTTAAAAGTTCTTGTTAAAAGGAATAAGTAGGCTAGTTTAATCGGCTCTACTCGTGAAATCATAGTTATCTTTTAGCAAGCCGAAATCATCATTGACTGGGGTGCTCATCTTCAATTTGAATCTGCTTTAATACCATATTAAGTTGAACCATCATTCCCTTAAAATACATTGTTAAGGGGAGAGGGTTATCCACCTTATATATTATTTGTAAGATATCTTACGAGCGATGAGAAATCTTTCTAATGAATTGAATCATATCAACGCTGTCTCATAAGAGTTGAATGATTCGAATTTTAATCAATCACTTTTAATAGACCGCTAATTAATTTTAAAATATAATAATAAAATATTACATATATTAAAAATAAAAAGTTATGAATGGTAACACATTGTTCATTTGGCCAACACCAAATAATTTTTTACATTGAAATTTGCTAGACAAACATAAACCCTATCAATGTCAATGTGTAGTAAGCCAACAAAAATAAAAAAGTTAATCGTTGTCCTAGACTTATAAAGTGTAATTCATCCTATACTCACAGTAATATCCAACAATAAGTACGTAGATATATAGTCAATAATTCACTGTCCTAGACTTATAAACCTCAATTCATCCTAGATTCATAGTCATTTCCAACAATAAGTACGTCGAAACATATCCTTCTATCCCCACCGTGTACCTGTCACAGGATCTTGGTTTCCTTCAATTAACAACTTCAACAAGAAACACACACCCATCTCTTGATGGATTGTTGGTTACAATATCACCCAATCCCATAAAGATACATGAGCTTTCAACTTGAAAATTCGACTGGAAATACGAGTTAAATGCATACGTAACGTTTTCACTATGTGTGAGCATGCTACAAGAACCGCCCGGTGCCAGGCAAGTACAATCAGCACCATCGCAGGCAAATCGAAACTGTTCCTCCACCATGATCGGGTCTGTCATGTTTCCATTGAAGATACACCATCGAGCTGGCAACAAGTTTATCCCTTTACCTGTAACAGGGTATACATTTCGTCCTTGTCCAGTTAGATCAATCATGTACTTAGGATCACCGTTAGACCTGTATATGCCCCAATGTCTCATGATTGGTACGTAACCAGGATTCGTCTTTTCATCGGTCAAGAGAATGGAGAAAAATGTCAATGGGAGCACCTGGTCTCATAGGGGTACCCTTATTACTCGCCGCATGTGGTAGCAAGCCTTTACTGAAACGCTCAGCAGATTTGACATCAGCTCCTTTATAGCCGTCGGTAGGCCAACCAACCATACCAACTACTATTTTCATGTTATCGAAGCCAACTTTCTTAAGAGCCCAAGCAAATGAATCATAGATGAAATCGAACAAACTTGTGTCTGATATATCATTAATGTCGTCGATGATAGTACTTGACTTGTTATCGAAGAAGCCAAAATCAAAGTCTACTTTGAAAAGATCTAGGGCAAGAATGGGAAAAGTCTGAAAGAAGAATGGTGTGTTAGTAAAGTTGGTGAAGCGAAGCATTTCAAGCATGTCGTCGAGCACATCTGGGAAAAATGACGTGTCTGAAGGTCTTGTGATGTTGAGAGAAAGAACACCAGATAGAGAATGCTCAAGAAACGCTTTGATATTTTGGAACCCAAGCTCATCTAGTGCACTTTGGACCAACTTCAAAGCCCTCACTATACTGCTATAAGGTTGTCTAGCTGCCCTTGCATCCCTAAATGCATTGTTCCCAACTTGCACAAACCTTCACAAAGATACCTTTGATCAGAGTGATTTTAGGAGGTAAAAAATGGTATCTTACCAAATTAATATAAGTACCTTCCTATATAAATTAATATTAGAGGATAAGGATTAGTATCACATTCTCTAAACCTTTGAGCTTATAAATAATTAATATGGAATTTGTTTATGCTAGAACCTCAAAGGTTTAGGGATCGAAATGACATTGTCGATATCTCTACCTTATAAGATTTTCCACTTGACAGGTCTCTCCAAGGAGGTTTAAACGAGCTTACACGATTAATCTCATACCCTTCTACAAGCTTAAGAACTTTGAATAATGCCATATAATTTTATCATGATATCAGGGCATCTGATTCGCATCTAACCTGGATTAATTCTAATGTCCAAAATAAACAAACTCCACCGTATATCGAATTTTCACTAGATTAATCCCCCCCCCCCCCCCCCACAATGGTGTTTTTTTACGAAGGCAGTGTTTG
>JAYMSP010004666.1:0-15603 GCA_036897095.1 Plantago elongata
GTGTTCTTGTTGCCAAAGTCTGAAGAGTTTGTGAGTTCCGAGCAGCTTGTTTGATTTGTTTGGTGTTTTGTTGTCTTAACTTTGTGTTTTATAGGTTTTTGATTCAAAATTAGGATTTCTAAATAGGTAAGAGATCTAGTTCTTTGTAAGTTTTGAAGAAAAATTCCTTTTACAGGTAATTATTCTGTAAATAAAATTATATTTTTATTAATTATATTAAACTCATGGGTATTATAATAAATTCGGCTTAAAATTTCAGGGGCAGCAATTGCTGCCCCTTGCGCCCATGTTCGTCCAGGCCTGATTGTGTTCCTCTCTTCAACGGATAATGGTCGCATTTGTATCTTATTTTTGTGAATTTGGTTAGTAGTTGGGTATTGAAGGTTGTGTATTTAATTAATGGTACGTAGTAGGGATGTTCATTTCAGTAACGGTACACCGAACAGTATTGAAAATTAAAATTTTCGGTAACAATATTTTTGTGTACCGAAAACCGAACCGAATTATTTTTTTGGTTCGATATTATGCCGAAATATTTCGGTAACGGTTAGGTTTTTACGGAAAAAACTAAAAAAGTTGATAAATTTCTAAATTTCAACAAACATTTACTAACTTATTCACTCCGTTACTTGTTCTATATATAACTAACTACTAAGTAAAAACTTAAACACTTAGTAGGGTTTTTCTATGATGAGATAAAAGTCGTATATAGTTAAAATAAGATAGTAGTTGTACATTAAAGTGTTTACCAAATATACATTTTAGTTTCTTATTTAGTTTTTAATTTATAATTTCATTTATAAAATATATAATTATTAAAAAATAATAATTCTCTTATAAATTATATTTTAAAATAAATGTTGATTTACCATTATACTCTTTTATAAAAAAAAATAAAGTGTTATTTTTAATAGCTACCAACACTGGCCACCACCGACGGACCTCCGATCACCAGCCACAGCCGCCAGAACTCCGACCCCACCGCCGGACCTCTGGCAATTATAATGTAATTATAAAAATATAATGTGGTGACTAAAAAGAATTAAACCCACCACCTCATGAACTAACCCAACATGCATGCCATCAGACTACAAGTAATTACATGTTGTCAACTTAACTATAAGAATATATGGTACATCCTTATCCAAACCAACAAAAAAAAAAAAATCATAAATATCCAAAAAATAACACATTTTTTTATTTATTGTCCAAGAATTATTGTTTAGCATCGATTGTTTTGTTCTTTCTTTTTTTCTTTAGATTATCCTAGCAACTAATAAAAAAAAATTCACCATGAATTTCTCTTACTGTTATGGGTATCACCAGTTCAAAGTTAACAAAATATTATCAAGACATTCGCAGAGTTTTTTGTGGTCATAATTGGTTATGGTTAACCGATAAAAGTAAATTGGAAAGTTCGTAAGAAACGGGTTGAGTATATGATAAACTCTTGTGAACATGTTTTCTAATATTAGAGCATCAGTGTTACAACGAAGCGCAATTCAGTCGGTAAGACATTTCTCCTCCAACCAATAAGTTGGGGGATCGAGTCACATTTGCTGTTTAAAAATAAATAAATATTAGATCAGTGTTTTCATATATTTTACGTAATCCAATTTACATCTTAATACCAATTTACATCTTGTTAGGAATATCCATTAGTATTTTTTTATCAATCACCATGAGACTTATCTTTAGCACAGAAAGGTAACTAGTACTCTTGGTTCACTTGAACATTGTAAAAGAGAAAATCACTTAGTATGTTAGTCTAGTTAAACTTGTATTAGGATTTTCAGGTCTCTGAATGTAATTTTATATATTGAAGGCCATGAAGAAGGATCCTAGCAATGGATTTTAATGGAAGATTTGAAGACTGAAGACTGCACAAGTTTGATGAAGACATAAAGGTTAGTCTCCTCAGATAGACTATGATCAGAAAGCATATTGTATAGTGCAAATAATGCACATAACATGTCTCTGAAAATATGACATCATTGAGTCAAGGAGCATGCTAGCTTTCACAAAGGCTCATGTGTCCGTTGAGACTTGATGACAAGAAATAGTACAGTACATTAGTTATACCGGCTGAAAAGTCGATCGATGCATAATCCTCTCTAAAAATTGAGAAAAGGACATTACTCATATCGAGATATCAACGGATTGAATTTTGAGAAGGTCTAACGGATACTATTCAAACGACTCTCAAATTCATCTATAAATATCACCACTTAGAAGCTGAGAAATACACACACGAACTACGTTCATATCTACATATCAAGCAAGTATTCTCTGAAGCATTCTTACTACCATTCTCCAAGCTTACTGTTTCAAATAACAAACTCGAAGAATCACTAGTAGTTCTAAGTGTCCTGAACCTATAAGAGAGATTGTTATTCGTGAAAGAGTTGAACTTTCGGATACCCTTTCTGAAGCTCATTCTCCAGAACATATACCAATTACTTGGTCAGAATGGAGAACCTACCATATACTGAATAAGTATATCAACTAGTGCAATCTCTTCAAGCTCTCTGTAAACATAGCTGAAAAGTTATAAAAGAAGCTTACCTGACAATCGACATATAACCTACACCATCAAGTAGTGGAGTACCAAAAGTACTTGGTTTGGGAAACCAAGAAAAAGCTTCAAGGTTATCTTGATTACATGAAGTACTTGGCTCGAGGAGCTAGGGAAATACTTTGGGGGAACATTTGGTTGGCAACCATTTGTTTGTAGGGATCTTAGAATATGATTTATTCTAAGGTGAACTCAATTATTTGTTCTAGTGTATTTCAGGTTTCAGAAAGACCGAGTTTATTAGTTGGAGAATACGCCACCTCCAGATACCACTATAAACTGCTTTGTTATTCATTTTATTGTAATTACTTTCCAGCATCACACACACACACACACACACATACACACACACACACACATTACTACTACAAAACACAATCACGTTTATCTATCTCTTAAAGTCTTCCGCTCTCTGAATCTAAGTATCAGAAACTTCTCAGCTTCTGAGAAAGATTGTTTATCGACGAAAGTTTGAAAAGACTATTCACCCCCTCCCCCATCTAGGCTGTCAATTTTCACATTTCATATCAACACTTCCATAATATAATTCACACATATTCATAATCAGATACGCTAGCACTAAAGAAATAATATCAAAGAATAACACATATTTGTAAAACAACAATTTACCGAAATTATTTACAAGAAACTAAATAACGAGTTACTAAATACACTACAGTTCGAGTCCCAAACCACCATTAGTTCTATGGGTACTTTATGTGTGCTAAAACACCACTGCAAGCTTTAGAGTACTATACCTAGCATTTCTCCTATTCCGATCAACTCAGTTGATCATCTCAGGTTTCTATTTACGGTGTTTATTTTCCCTAACTTTTATTTGGGAACAATATTGCTATTCGAGGGAACTCTCCTCCTGCCTTAAATAAATCCAATCTATCTCTTGGCTTTTCAAAGTGATCTGAATAAGTGTGTGTGAGAAATTGTGGTGTCCAGTGTGCTTGGTACGTGAGGATAGATGATGAAAGTGTCCTATAGCCAGCAAAGTAATTCCTTAAAGTATAGAAATTGGATCATAGTTATTAAGGCTGTGGGGCTGTGGCGGTGGACTTGAAGAATATATCAACTCTAATTAACTTGCTACATTATATTTATTGACAAATTATTTACACCAGCTTATTTATTTTAACTTATTTAAAATAAATTGTAAAACTTCTAAAATTTAAATAAATAAATACTATAAATTCAGACGGTTAATATTACGGTGTTCGTTCGTTTATAGGAACTCATTTAGATGTAAATTTGATAAAATTAAAATTAGCAATAAGCCGCCCATAACTATATAAACAACAATAATAATTATAATTCGATTACGATTACAAAGATAAATTTTTTAACATTCAGGTCGTATATCACAGATATACCATGTCACATTATATAATTTATTTATTTTTTCAAATAAGGCCACATAATGAAATATATAAAAATATTAAAATTTAATTGATATTATTTTAAAAATTATATTTAAATATGCTTATGACGTAAAAAGGTCATGGGTGACAATTCTCCCACACTAGATGAAATTTCGTCCCTGAAATTTGTCGCGCACTTCTAGTGACAATTTTTCATTCAGGACATATATCACAGTAACACCTTGAAACATATATCCACTTTTTATCAATTAAGTAGATCATAAATCACTTGACTTCAAATAAGATACACGTGAATGAATGTGACACTTGCTCGGCTGCTCCATTCCCACGAAAACATGTACTCATTATGAATGAATGCATCCGAATGTTTCACAATTTGCACCAGTGCACCACTTTTGCTACATGTGTCTATAAAATTCATACCTAGTGCACATGCAAAAATCTCCAGAATCCATACCCGGGCTCTAATGCACTTGTAATGCAATCTGTCTACATAACTCCTACATGGGACTCTTATACCACTGAATGTAACGTCCTATCATCTTCACATGTAATTATCGACTGATGAAAATAATTTATCCGCGTGGAAGCTTTGAAAAGAATAATCCGCGAATCCTCTTGAAAGAGAGGGGTGCCCTCGAGAACGCGGACACGGGTTGTGCATGACTGTCGTCAGCTCGTTTGACCACATTTGCACATGCTCACCGATAAAACCATTTCACATACAATAAGTACGCTTTTACATAGTAAAACTCTTTTTTTTTTTAATGATATGAAGATTACGAGCCGAGGGAAAAGGATGGGAAATCCGCCGGCCGACCTTTGATGCAAGACTTTACTTCTTTATAGCTAACACCTGACTTTTCTTCAAGATTATGGAAAAATTTCGCATTTGGGGGGAGTTGCGGGCCCGGTAAGTATAATCAGTACCAAGTTATATAATAACCGGTAAATAACCGATAACAAGCCATTTAGCACCAGATAAGCACATAGTTGAACCACATTTCGAATCACTTACATTTCTTACCACGTAGAGTACTGAAAAATCATCACTTCAGACACAATCAGTACACATATATCAATTTTTCAATCAGGTACATGACTTTCAGTTATTTCACAGTTTCAGAATCAAAACAGCTCACTTGTCAATCCAAATTATATAAGTAATCAGCATTCAAAGTCACTTGATACAATTCACATTTATATAATAATGAACGTGCTTAGTCATTTTCTTTATTTGCTATGGCTCTGTTACGACCAGGAGTAATTCGTGATCACGATGATGGCCAATGCGTTACCATCAATTTCATCATATAACACATGAAGTTCAGTGAACTCAAGAAGGGTGGTCATACAGAACTCGGGAAGGGTGTACGGTACTCTGTATCCATCAATTCTGTAGAATTTTCACATATTCCACCCCGGATGGATATCCAGACAAGCTGGAAACACATGACTCAAGTTTGTCAGAGTTCTTTTATCTCTTATGAATGCATCCACATAATTATGCATATACTTATAGTTAACACTTTCTTTGATATTTATATCACATCCGTACATGGGAGAAATCGATCACATATCACCAGCTAAGCACAATCGTATTTTCATCATTTCCAGAACATGACAATTCACGTATATGTTACAACGCTGTAGATTTTCACATTTCATATCAACACTTACATAATATTCACACATATTCATAATCAGATACACTAGCACTATCTCAATAATATCAAAGAATAACACATATTCATCAAACAACAAATTACTGAAATTATTTACAAGAAACTAAATAACGAGTTATTTAATACACATACAATTAATTCCCAAACCGCCATTAGTTCTTTCCGCACTTTATGTGTGCTAAAACACCACTGCAAGCTTCAGAGTACTATACCGAGCATTTCTCCTATTCCGATCAACTCAGTTTTCTATTTACCATGTTTATTATCCCTAACTTCAATTCGGGAACAATATTACTATTCTCCCTCCTACCTTAAATAAATCTAATCTATCTCTTGGCTTTTCAAAATGATGTGAAATTGTGGTGTCCAGTGTGCTTGGTATGTGAGGATAGATGATGATAAGTGTATCAAATTGCCAGCAAAAGTGTATCCCTGAAGTATAGAAATTGGATCATCCAAGCAAAGGAGAAGACCTTTTGCACAAAGGTATCTGAAGACGAGGAAAGTCTCCTCAGATAGTTGCTTCCACAAAGTTATATAAAGACTTGTGTTTTGTTCACAAAACAAAGTCACAACAAGTTTTTGGAACAACAAGTTTATGAGAGATGGAACATGTGATGCTTTAAAAAGATACATGAATCCGTTGAGACTACAGGACGAAATATAGTACGCTACATTTAATGATGGACAGAAATGTCACTATCCTTCTGCAGAACTCTCTGAAAAGAAAAATATGCTTGGGAGTACTAATTTCAAGATATGAACGGATTGAATTTGAAATAAGTCTAACGGATACTATTCAAACGACTATCAAATTCATCTATAAATATCACCACTTGGAAGTTGAGAAATACACACACACGAACTACTATTAACTATTAAGGAAGTATTCTCTCAATCATTCTTACTACAATTCTCCAAGCTATCTGTTGCGAATAACAAGCTCGAGAATTCACTAGTAATTCTAAGTGTCAAGATCCTTCAATAAGTAGTGTAATTTGTGAAAGAGGTGAATTGTTGGATAACTATATGAGATTCATTCTCTTGAACAAATCTCACAAACTTGGGTCAGTAAAGGAGAACAAGTATATCATGTAGCGTCACCCTTTTAAGATCTCTGGACATAACTGAAAAGTTATAAAGAGAAGCTTACCTGACAAACATCATAACCAACACAAGGCGTGGAGTACAAGAAGTTCTTGATTTGGGAAATCAAGGAATAAATCCAAGGTTATCTTGAGTACATGAAGTACTTGGCTCTAGGAGCTAGGGAACAACTCATGGGGGACATTTGGTTGGAAACCATTTGTTATAGGCATCTTAGAATAGGATCAATTGTAAGAAGAACTCAATTATATGTTCTAGTGGATTCTAGGTTTTTGAAGGCCAAGTGGATTAGTTGGAGGATTACGCCACCTTCAGATACCACTATAATTGATGTGTCATTTACTTTCTGTCTTTATATTTCAGCAACACACACATACACATTTACTCTTGCTAAGCACAAACTCATTTATCTATCGCATAAAGACTTCCACTCTCTGATTATAAGTATTAGATACCCTCAAGTATCTGAGAAATCGTGTTTATTGAAAAAACTTTGAAAAAACTTTTTCCCCCCCCCCCCCCTCTAGTCTTTTTCTTTGCCGTTATCTGGACCAACAAAAGGGAACTCCTTGCTGAGAAACTACAACTTAAAAGAAACATCGAAGTCACGTCAGAAAAGTTCAAAGCTCTGGTGACTGAAGATGATGAGCATGATGCTAAGGCCGCATCCGAAAGCCAGTCACCATTATCATCACAGAAAGGCAGCTCCAAAACCAAAGGTTAAGGCAAAATGCTTGTTGACCTAGATACTATTGATGAAGATGAAAATGCATATGTAAGTGATGATGATGTAGACCGGAACTTGATGGCTCCAGAAGAAAACGAACTTGTCACTTCTCACTTGAAAAGGTAGTTGTTGGCACCACACATTTTCTCCTGCTCTGCCACTACTTCCAGAGATGCTTAATACCTTGGAAGGAGTTATGTATATGCAAATTTGAGCGAAGAATTGCTTAAGAAGGATGTTGATATCCTTTCTACCGTCCCTGAGAACATGAAGCCTGTTGTTGGACTTCTACTCATAAGAGCCACAACAATAGCACTTGCTCAGAGAGATCTAGGAATGACCAGATACGAAGACTTCAATCATGCCAACAAAGCATTGGACGAGGTATTATATGCTACCCAAAAAGTTGAGGCTATTTTCCGTCCATTAGAAGAGCCGAATCAAAAGGAGACGCTACTCCTAATAGAAAATCAAGAACTCAAATCATGAATTCAAAAGCTTGTTCTAGTTCAAAATAATATGCAGAGCAACTTTGAATCACTCTTTGATTCGTACACGAGTTTAAGTTAGTCATTCATGACTATGGGGGATGAATTAGCATCGCCTCAGAAAGGCCAAGGCAGAAAGATAAAACAATCTACTCCCTCCACAAGTCATGCTCCAAAACAAAGCTCCAGAACTCGAGGTTGCTGAAAAATCAAGAGTATCTACAAGGTCAAGGCTCAAAAGTGTGATAACCAGGGGTTCCAAGGCCCTTGCTATATCCGAATCGAAGAAGCCTTCTGACGAAGAGGAAGAAGGAGAAATAGTTGGTCAGAAAAGGTGCAAGTCTCCCCTCCAGAACATCTTTCATGACGATGATGATGAGACTGATCATGATGATCATCCACTCCAGAAGAGAAGGAGAGTTGGAAACACCACTGGAAGTAAGACCAATAGCTGCTAGGACTCCCTCTGGATATACCAAGTCGATCCCAGGTGGATCTTCCAGCACTGCTCCGAGAAAGCAAGAAGAACTTTTACTGGAGAAAGGTCTAAAGTTTGGTCGAGTTCAAGAGAAAGAACAAGAAGAAGAAAGATCAGCTGCTGCCCTGATTGATTATGTCAAAACTGATGACAGTCAATCCGTCTATAGATGCATTCACCTCCAGAATGGGTACTCGATTCTTGAGCTTAAGCATTTGTTGCTGAACAAGAAGTTTCCAACTCCCATATACAGTTAGATGATGGCATGGAGAACTCACAAGCCCATACTGCTAAATCATAAGCATACAAAGGCTTGGCTTGATTTGAAGTTTTGAAAAGGACAGAAGCTATGGAAAAGCCACTGGATTTCATATGTCCTTATCCAAAGCCAGATGATGTACACAAAGTTCAAAATATGGATGGTACCCATGGCAAGTTGGGTATTAAACCTTATCAATCCTTCTATATGACTACTGAAGAATACATGGATGACATTGCATATCTTGATATCATCTATCAACATAATGAGTTGTCTGAGCTTAAGGTAGGTCACGCATGGGTATGGGGCAAGTATTACTGGGTCAAACTCTTTGTTCAGAAAAACAAAAATTCTACCAAGACCTATAAAGATCTTTATGGATTAGCCAGAAACACATAACTCTCTATCAAGAAGGCATCTCTATGAATATGCTGAAGACTGCAGAAAGGTTGACGACCAGTTACACTGATCCAGAAAGGGTGCTGAAGAACTTGTGATTTCTGAACCAAAGTTATTTTGAAGACTTGAAGACTAGTATTTTAGAATGTTTACTTGGAGCTTGGAATCTCCTGTTGTTCTAATTTATTTAGTAGCTTTTGTAATTCTGGTGACTGTATTTCTATGTAATACTTTTGTAAAAGTTATCTCTTATTCTGTAATTGTTCTATCTGATGATCATACTCTCAGATATCATTAATAGATGATAACTTGTCAGCAAAGATCACTCCTTGTCATTTGGTTGATGTTTACTTTATGCACTTAATTTAACTGATTGAATATCATTTGAAAGGATTAAGTGGTGGATTATTTTCACTTTCATGTTTGTAATATGACTTTGAAGATAGTCATGGTTGACTGATCAAAAAGGAAGAAATTTGTTATGAATATATGTTAGTATTTTTTATCAATCACCATATGACTTATCTTTGTACATAAAGGTGATTAGTACTCTTAGTTCACTTGAACATTTTAAAAGAGGAAATCACTTAGTATGCTAGTCTAGTAAATCTTGTATTAGGATTATTAGGTCTCTAGATGTAATTTTATATTTTTGAGAAGGCCATGAAGAAGGATCCTAGCAATGGATTTTAATTGAAGATTGAAGACTAAGATTGCACAAGGTTTATGAAGACAAAAAGGTAAAGTCTCCTAAGATAGACTATGGTCGGGGATCATATTGTAGAGTGTATCATTATTTACACAAAACGAGTCTATGAACATATGACATCATTGAGTATTGGAGCCTGCTAGCTCTCAGAGAGCCTCATGTGTCCGTTGAGACTACATGACAAGAAATAATACAGTGCATTTATTACACCGACTGAAAAGTCGCTCAATGCAAAGTCCTCTCTGAAAATGAGAAAGGGACTTCTGAGTATTCATTTCGAGATATAAACGGGTTGAATTTTGAGTATGTCTAACGAATACTATTCAAACAACTCTCAAATTCATTTATAAATATCATCACTTAGAAGTTGAGAAATACACACACAAACTACGCTCATCACTACTTTCGAGCAAGTATTCTCTCAAGCATCTCACTACCATTCTCTAAGCATACAATTGCGACAAAAAACCTCGAAGAATCACTAGTAGTTCTAAGTGTCCTGAACCTATAACAAGAGATTGTTTTCTGAAAGAGTTGAACTCTCAGATACCTTTCTGAAGCTCGTTCTCCATAACGGGTACCAATTACTTGGGTCAGTAAAAGAGAAGCTATACCATACATTGATTAAGTGTATGAAGTAATTCTATCTCTTCAAAGCTCACTGAAAACATAACTGAAAAGTTATACGAGAAGCTTTCCTGACAATCAACTTATAACCAACACCATCAAGGTGTAAAGTACATGAAGTACTTGATTTGAGAAATCATGGAATAGCTCCAAGGTTATCTTGAGTACATGAAGTACTTGGCTCGATGAGCTAGGGAACAACTCAGGGCCAAGGTTATCTTGAGTACATGAAGTACTTGGCTCGATGAGCTAGGGAGCAACTCAGGGGGAGTATTTTATTGGGAACCATTTGTTTGTAGGAAGCTTAGAATATGATTATTGTAAGGTGAACTCAATTATCTGTTCTAGTGAATTCAAGATCTCAGAAAAGCCAAAGTGGATTAGTTGGAGGATTACGCCACCACCAGATACCACTATACTTGATGTGTTATTTACTTATTTGTATTTATCCTTTAAGCATTACACACACGTACACATTATTACTTCAAATTACTCATTATCTATGACAAAGTCTTCCGCTTTCAAAATTTAATTATTAGAAACCCTCCAGTTTCTGAGAAATAATGTTTATCGACAAAAGTTTGAAAAGTCTATTCATCCCCATTCTAGTCTTTTCCTACGTCGTTTTCTGGAGCAACATAACCACACCATCCGTTTGTTGTTCCGTTCATTCTTCTCCCACAATCTTATCTCATGAAACCACTTCTCTGCCCATTCGATTTCTTCATCAAACAAACTCTTTCTAGATGCCTCATCTTCATATTCATCTATCCAGCTGTCTTCTGAGAGTTTTACAAGCCTAAATCCTTTATGTCCATGACTCTCAAGTAAGTTTTTCAATTCATTCTCCTCCAATTGCTCTTTAATCTCCAAGATCAGACAGTTCCACGCCCAATTTTTCATAGACTCATCAGCTTCCTTTGGAGTTGGATTTTCCTATTTCTCCTACAGTCAGTTGCTCCCTCACATCTTTCTCTGATTCACCCTTATCAGACCAAACCTTTCTTCCACTTACAGCATCTCACGCCGGCTTTTGTACCCAAGTTTGTACATCATTTGCATTCTGACCCTGTTGAGCTAATTCTTTCCTTGAGTATTTCACATTCCAGCCACCACCCTTTGACTCGTTTGCTCATAGTATCGCTCAAATTTTGATAGCATCCGTTGATCATACCTTTCCCGTCGTGTTTATTGAACCTAGCGACGTTGGCAATCATTTTGTACGTTCCTATCCAGACCCCCTTTGCCCTTCGAATCAACTCCTCCACATCTCTGACCTTTTTGATTCTGACGAAAGCAAAGCTTTTACCATTATTAGTCTTCTTCATCAGAATCGTCACATCGATAACTTCACCCACACTCCGTTGCATAATGTCCTCCAATGGTTCTTCCGACCAATCCTCCAGAAAATTGGTGACATACACATTGATAAAGAAACTATTCAGTTTCGCTACTCTGATCTGATCCTCCTTATTCCACGCCCTTTGCCTTCTTCCAGTGATGACCGTCCACCCTTCTTCGTCTCTATGGCAAAAAAAATTTTGGTACACTATAGGGAGACAGTTCCAATTTTGATACGGTAGAACGGCCTTGTCCGATTTTATGAGGACACTTTTCACAATTTCGTTCAATCTGGATATTTAATTTTCAAAACGTAAAATAAACTGTAAATTGAAATAAAAAATTTAACTAACATTATAAAACTAGTGTTCTAACTTTCTATATATAATAGAAGTAATAAAAAATAATTTAATATTTTATTAGATACAAAATAAATAAATAAAATAAAAATAAATTTAAAAATATGAACGAATTACTTGCTAGAATTCAAAATCCCAATTGAAGGTTTATTGTAGCATATTTTTTTTATTTTTTTATTTTTTATTTTTATTTTTTTTATATGTAACAAAATATAAAATATCTTTAAAATATTTTTAAATTATATTAAACAATTTATACCCATAAATTATGAGAAAGTGACACGTGTCCTCCATTGATGGAGCTTCAATGGAAGATAAAAAAATAAAAACATATAACATTTTAAAATTTTGATAATAATTTATATAATTTCTTTCAAATTTATAAACTTATGTTTTCTTTAATTTATTTTGTTTGAAATTAAAGAAATTACGACACGTGTCTTCATAATGTATTTTTCTTTTCTTTTCTTTGTTAAAATCGCTCAAGTACGTTTAATATATGTATTTTGGGGGGAAAATTAGAATTCCGTCTGTTACATCATCAATTTAATCGGAAAATTAACTAGAGTATATAAATTACGTGGGTGATTATTGTAGAGTATTAAATTGAACTTGACCGTTTTACCGTATTAAATATGAAATTGTAATGTGTCATTGTAGCCTAATTTTTTATTTTCCCCTCGTTTCTTCCATATGGGTTTCTGCTTTGATTTACAGGACCGCTGGAAAAACCTTTTGAATTCTGCTGGACAAGCTCCTTTCTGTCTCTATATTTTTCTTACATATGAATTTTTTAATTGTCATTGTCATGAATTATGATCGATATGAATCGTCGTGTACAATACCATTTTAAAATTCAAATCGAAATTGAGGACCATCATTCACTTATGAACTCAGAATTTTATACTTGGTAGTATTTTTATACTCAAAACTGGACTTATAAACAAATAAGCATGATTTTGTCACTTCTTGCACTTGGTGGAAATTTTGAACGTGAATGTCCATCCGATTCAATAAATTAATCGTAACAATGTCATTTTCATCTATTGTAGTAAATTTTATATTGATGCTTAGAGAAATCTTTTAACATATAGTTTTTAGCTACAATTAACTTAATGAAATGCAAATAATTTTGCAAGCTAGATAAACTCAAACTTGAAAGCTCATGATTGAGAACCTTGTCATAAAAATTTCTCATGTGATACACGAAAGACAAAAAAAATTAATAAGTGACAAAATAAAAAATGTCAATCCAAATATCTAAAAGTCCCTTGAGAATTCATTGCCCTAGCACAGAAGGTACAACACAGTAGAGCTCAGAGTCCCACCCGATATTAGCACCACTTAGCCAATTGCCATTATCATGTTCAAAGTTACTATATTGCCCCTCTAGCAATGGAAGTGGTGTCCATGGGATCGGCGCTACATCAGGTTGTACGTTAACATTTGTTTTGTTGTTCCTTGCAAGCATTTCACTCAACGGATTGCACTGAAAAGACAAATCCAGCCCTGGCCACGAACTATTTTTTGTGGCATTAACCATGGAGACTTGTTCATTCATAGTTTGAGTTGCTTGTAGTGGCCATGCCATTTGGCTATCAGTCATCCACAAAAAATTCGGTGTGCTATCAACAACGGGATTCGAGTTTTCAGAAATGACGGTATTTACCTTTTCGTTAAGATCACGGTTGTGAGCTTGGATGGAGTTCATCATATGTGCTGGTAAGGGTAATTGTGTAATTTTCTTTGTATCATTTAGTTGCTTGTTCAGAGAAATTTTACCCTGAATTAGTGCTCGAGGCCGTGAGTTCCTTTTGTTGAATAGCTTGGCCTTCAAGGCGTCCACGAGCTCCTCATTCTCTTCCGTCCTGCACATGGCATCAAACGAAAATGGTTCGGCATTTTCGAGTAGTCCCAGTGCAGTAACAGACTGTGGCAGCTCAAAGTTGGTCCTAGCATTTGCTCCTCGCAGCTGACGGGCAGCGTTGTCATAAGCTCGGGCAGCATCTTCGGCTGTGTCGAATGTTCCTAACCAAAGCCTCACCTTCTGCAACGAGTCTTTGATCTCCGCGACCCACCTCCCAGATGGCCTTTGGCGAACCCCAACAAACTTGTGGTGGCCTCTAGAGGACGTCTTTCTACGGACTCGCATGCCGTCATCATCAACAATCGATGTGTTTTGCTTCATCTATGTGCATACTTTGGTTACTGGATTTGTTTAAGAAAACCTAAGAAACGCAAAGGTTGTTGGTCTCTTATAATGAGGTATATTAGAAGGTATCAACTGCTGTTTGCAAAGAGACATGACACTAAGTGCCAATTGTGAGTTTGTAATGACTTGACAATAGTACGAATCGGACGTCACAAGTGCAGGCCTTGTTGATTTTGTCATAAGATAATCCGGATGTTTGTTAATTACAAGAAAACATCATCTTATGAATGTTAAGGAATGGATATTAAATGAAATAGTTTATAAAAGTATTTGTAGTTGGTCGGATTTGAAATGGTCCAAAATGTTGGCCGTTGGTTTATGTGTGTTTTTATGGTCCACATGGCCAAAACCTAGGGAACCAGTTACATAAATAAATAATAACGATTGTAATGCAAAAACAATTAAACAATAAATCCTTTGAATTGTTCGTAAAAAATACGTAATACAATTGTCAGCATGAGTTAAACGGGTGGCGGACCACAGATCCATAATTTAAAATTTTGAGGGAAGGGAACAAATGTATATGTATTCTTTATTCTTAATCATTTATATAATACATTACCTTCAAGTAAATGTAATTTTTTAATATATTTAATTTATTTGAGTGAAAAATATAAAAATATTAAGTATATATCTACTACTGTTCAATTCACGTGTTGGAGAATATGAACATGGCAATACCTTTCATTTTGGACAGCCTGTGTACGTTTCTTACTCCTACTCTTTTATTCTATTTTTTCCTTTTTTTTTATTTTTAATTATTAATATTTAATAAAATGTGAAATAGAAATATATAAAAATTATATCAATTTTCATATATTTTCGTCCTCTACAAATAGAGACACTCATAACTATATTTCACTATGTTTAAACTTTTAATTGAATATGTTTGTTTAATATATATGTTTCTTTTCTATGGTCATGTACCATTCGCCCTGCCTGACATCACGCAAATGATCATATACCTTTGGATCGTTGATCTAACGCTCTATATTGAGTTGTCAAATTGGCGAATGAAGTTCGCCCATTCGCCTTTTGACAAAAGGGCATTCGTCCATTCGCCAAAAGAGTATTTGAATATAAAAAATAAAAATATTAAGTAAAATACCAAATTTACCCTCAAAAATAAAAGAAAATAAAATTAAAAGTTATAATTTATTTTATTTCGAATTTTATTGTTATTTATTTATTTTATTTATTATCATTATTATAAATATAATTATAAATATTATTTCAATTGTTATAA
>JAYMSP010004667.1:0-15602 GCA_036897095.1 Plantago elongata
CGTATACTGATGTTGATTGGGGAGGGTGTCCAGATACTCGACGATCAACCTCTGGTTATTGCGTATTCCTTGGAGATGACCTTATCTCTTGGTCCTCTAAGCGACAACCTACCATGTCACATTCGAGTGCGGAAGCAGAGTATCGCGGTGTTGCAAATGTAGTTGGCGAATCATGTTGGCGTTGTAACTTGCAACTGGAATTAAATTGTCCTGTCTCGAAGGCTACTTTGGTATATTGTGATAATGTGAGTATAATTTACCTCTCAAGAAATCCAGTTCAGCGTCAACGTACCAAGCATATCAAGATGGATATACATTTTGTTCGAGAACATGCAGCCTGTGAGGATGTTGTTGTACTACATGTTCCATCACGATATCAGATTGCGGATATTTTCACTAAAGGCCTACCTCGAATTTTATTTGAAGTTTTTCACTCCAGTCTCAGCTTTCGTCCGCCTTCCGTTTCCACTGTGGGTGTGTGATAGATTATGTAAATAATCCTAGTCTAGTTGGAGTTAGTTAGCATAATCTAATTAGAGTTAGTTAGTATAATTATAATCTAGTTAGAGCTGAGATAAAATTCCTAATTAGAATAATGTAGTTGTATACCAGGATATCCTTTCAATTTATCAGAAAATTCAATTGTGGAATAAATTTGGAGACCGCCATAGACTTGACTTGGTCAGTCAACAAGGCTAGTTGACATAATATATTATCCATTGCCAGTAAACAACTATACTCAAAAGTTCGAACAATCAACTCCTCCTGAGAATTGTTAAATGTTTAGTCCTGCTATATATATGTTACCAGGCCACGACCTCTAGCTCTGTACACAAAAACTAAACATTGTAAAATCACTCCGTTCGAAATCATGGTTTCCTTAAGAACATCAGTTTATATGCTTCTGGCCATAATCCTGGTCGCTGGAAGATGCGTCGTTGCAAACAAATGCAATTGTGCGCCGGGCCAGTGTTGTAGCCAATACGGGTACTGCGGTACCGGTGCAAGCTATTGTGGAATTGGGTGTAAATCAGGTCCATGCTTCCACAGATATTGTGCACAGTGTACAAATTACAGAAAGCTATTAATGAAGGTTGCAAATCCAGTGAACATTGCCGAACTGCGAGATAGTCCAAATTGATGATGGGAAAAATGCAAAGTAGTGACACTGTTTTGAATTTTCTTTGTAATTTTGGTTTTCATGCATTCAATCGTTTTGTGGGTGATATGATGTGCATATTGTAAGAAATCATATTTGCTTATTGGTGTATGATTCTTGTTACAAAACAAAGAATTGAACTTCTGAATGACATAATCGTCAATTCTCAGAAATACTCTCAAGACAAAAAACAGTAAGATGCTTCCCTTTCTAATTAATGAATCGGGTTCAAATCACCTTTATAATTAAAAAAAAAAAACTTTAAAAATACTCAAACTTTGAATTAGTACTATGTGTAATGTATCTCTAAGAATGTTCCAGCCTATCAGGTCCTAACTATACCTGGAAATCAGGTCATTCGGATTGGGTTAGTTTGGATCGGGTCATTTTCGTCTGCATATTGTTTCAGGTTGGATCATGTTTGGGTTTAGGTCGTTTCGGGTTATTGATATTTCGGGTCGTTTTGGATCAGATCATTTCGGGTCGGGTCACTTCGGGTTCGGATGTTATTCGAATTTGAAAAAAAACGGATTGTTTCGTATCAAATATTTTCGGATTCAGGTGTTATTCGGGTTTGGATTCTTATGGATTAAAAAAGTGCGGATTGTTTCGGGTCAAATATTTTCGAATTTGGGTCGTTTTCGAACTAAAATATTTTGGATGTTTCGGATCGAATATTGAGGTAGTTTTATGCTATGCACATATACAATGATAACTTTGTTACTGTTGAAAGTCTCTTTGTTCTAACTTCTAACATGTGAAAGATTTCTCTAATTAGAGTTTTGTGATTTTGGGTTTGAATTGACAAAGAACATGAGGATGTAATTAGTTTGCTACTTAATATACATTATGCTTCTAAGGAAATGTACCAGATTATCATCTTTATAGTCCTTTTCATTTTAATAATCGTGTTTTTTCTTATATTGCATTTTTGTCTCAGACCTGTCAATGAATATAATGTATTTCGCAAGTGAATTATTCAATGGTTATGAGGAGTTTGAAGTCATATTCAAACAAATGATAGATGATATACAATTGAATTATACTTGTAATTAGAGAACGTATACTAATATGACTTAACTACTTGATGAACTTAATGCAATTCAATTATACCTAAATAGACTTTTAATTTTTTTATGTAGAATACTAAAAGGTATAAGTTTTTTGGATAAACTTAAAAGTCATCCATTTTTGCAGATTGAAAAATTAAATGAAAATAAACGAAAAAAACATATTATTCGTAGCATGTTGCGATCATACTAGTTTTATAATAGTGGCATTTAAGATTAGTCTATGGAATCGTCTTATCGAGACAAATTCAAAAATATATTCAGAAGATTTTTTTAATTTTTGTAGATAAAATTATATGAGATTTAATAAAAGAAATACTTCATGTTCAACCAACTTTCATATAATAAAATAAAAAATCAAGTTATATACAATAACTTTAGTTTCTTCCCTTCACATCTAATAAGTTACAAGAGGTTCATGCTTTAAACAGTGCCTCTAGTAATGGAATGCATTGTGATACTTGTGATTTCGCGTCAAATTTAATTCAGGTCATTTCGGATTGTTTGAGTACGGGTTGGGTGATTCGGGACAATTCTAATTCGATTCATTTCAGATCGAATGATTTTGGGTCAATTCTAATTCGGGTCATTTCAGACCGGGTGATTCGGGTCAATTCAGATCGGATCATTTCGTGTCAATTCTAAACTCAGGTCATTTCGGGTTGGGTAGTTTAAGATCAAGTTTCAGATTTTTCTTTTAGAAAGTTTACCCAAGTAAATCTAGAAAAATCATCAACAATTACAAATATGTACCATTTGCCTCCAAGACTTTCAACTTCAATTGGACACATGAGATCCATATGCAAGAGTTCAAAGCAATTAATTGTACCTCTTTGTAGTCCTTCAGTTTACATCTCTAGTTTGTTTACCACTTAAACAGTCTCCACAAACATGTTTCCCAGTGTTTGTAAGATTTGGCACTCCAGTGAAAGATCCTATTTTGATGAGTTTCACAAAATTCATGTAATTCACATGTTGTGCTAAATCTCAGCATCATTGTTTGTTGCAAGGTTGTAGTTTTGAGAGGCAGTCATCACATAGCATTTGTCACTGGACCTTGTACCTGTCATAACAACCTTCTGGCCTGCACAAGTATAAACTAGATAAGAGACTTTATCGAATTTAACTTCTAAGTCATCATCACACAAATGACTTATGCTCACAAGGTTAGTTGTTAAGCCTTCAACTGGCAAA
The DNA here is from genome assembly GCA_036897095.1 of Plantago elongata. Classification (NCBI taxonomy): domain Eukaryota; kingdom Viridiplantae; phylum Streptophyta; class Magnoliopsida; order Lamiales; family Plantaginaceae; genus Plantago; species Plantago elongata. The sequence continues at coordinate 3,424 of JAYMSP010004667.1, forward strand.
ACATTCTTAAGATTAGGATATCCTTCAATGAGGAGAGTTCCTTTTCCAAGAATTCTACTTTTGTAGCCTCCACCATAAGTCACTAATCCACCCTTTTGAGAAACATAGTTTGCTAGATGCTCGGGATTGCCAGTCATGTGACGTGAGCATCCACAATCAAAGTACAATTTCCTGCATTGTTAGGAGAAGTAGCAACAGAAAAAGCAACATTGCAAACAATATTTTCCCTAGGAGCCCAGACTCTCTTATGCTTATCTTTAGGATTGATCTGAGTAATACGACCACTACCTAAAGGGGCGATAGCATAATGAGAGGAATTAAGACAACCCTTTTCAGTACATTCCCCTGTTGACTTAGATGTTGACGCAACATTAACCTTGGTATTGTCAATTCTGGGAATTGTTGACTTGGATGTTGACGCAACATTGGTGTCAACACTGGGTTTGTCATTTACCTTAGTAGATTCAGTTTGAGTTACTTCCTAAGATACAGTCTCATCAAAGTTTTGCTCAGTGCTGGAACTTTCTATCTTACCAGTTTTCATATCTCTAGGTAGGCAAAGTAGTAAGGTTTCTTATGACTAGATTTATGACAATATTGACATGCAAAGGTTTTCTTACTCTTTTCTTTGACAAAAACAGGGGCATTGACCAGTTCAGAAAGGGGTTTAACTTTTTCTTTAGACTCAGAGTTACCGAAATCACTTTTATAGCTCATGTCACACCCAAAATTCTTTTCAAAGGAAGAGCTATAGCTACCAGTGTAACCAAGACCGGTGGTGCCATCATTGTCCATATCAAGCACGTCATTAAGTTTAGAATTAAAAGAGTTCCATTTAGAGACTACCTTCTTTTCTTTGTCAAGCTCAGCAGTTACCTTACAGAATTCAACATATTTTTTTGTGAGAGCTATTTCAAGTTTGACAATGGTGGATTTCAGGCCATCATTCTCCTTTTATGTTCTCTTTCAGAATATCTTCAGTTTCTTAAATTCTTTGAGGAGTCCTTCATACATCTCTTGAAGTTCTTCAATCAGCTGTTCATAAGTGAGTTCTTCCTCAAAGGGAATATCTGCATCAAAGACAATTGAACCATGTAGACACAAAATACTAGTAGAAATTGAGTCATCAGGGTTAGTCCAGAAAAGAGTTTCACAGTTATGTGAGTCATCAGAGTCAAATAAGACTTCTTTCATCATTGTTGACCCAACATTGGTCAGCAACATCGTCTAGGACAGAGAGCAGAGCTCTGCATTGAGCATCAGATTCGTCATCCTCATGTTCATCACCTGATCATCACTGAGACAAGCCAACATATTTTTTTTTCCTTTTCGAAGGGTGTTGCACATTCACTTTGATAATGACCCCAACCCTGACATTCAAACCACATAACTTTGCTACGTTGTTCAGGATTAAGTTTAGAGCTAGAGTTAGACTTTTTAGTTCTTCTAATCCCTTTACTAGCAGAACCTTTGTTAACATTTTTCATGAATTTCAGTTTAGTAAATTTTGACACAAGGTTGTTGTAGGTATCATTAGACATATCATCGGAGTCATCACTGCTAACATGTTCCAGCTCAGTTACTTTGGCTTTGAATTTATAACGAAGAACCATATTGCGGGTTTTAATACCTTTTCTTTCATTGTCCTTCATCTCAAAAAAATTCAGATTGTTCGTTAAGGTATGAAAGTCCAAAGTAGCCAAGTTTTGAGTGTCTTCCAAAATAGTAACTTTAGTGTCAAATTTTGTAGAAAGAAACCTTAAAGCTTTGAAAATTAAATGTTGATTTGAAATAGCATCACCAAGTTGTTGGATATCATTAGACATAATTATAAGTTTGCTAAAGTAAGACTCAATAGTTTCTTCATCAGCCATTCTTAAAATTTCAAACTTAGAACAAAGCATGCGAAGTTTAGTTTGTTTAAACCTATCATCACCTTCACAATACAATTGAAGTAAATCCCAAGCTTATTTAGCAGTGGTGTAGTTTTGAACAATTTTAAACATGTGGGTATCAACATGACCAAAGATAGCATTCAAAGCTTTTTCATTATATGAGCTTAAGAGATACTGACCTGGAGTGAATCGTTCTTCAAGAATTCTCACAATATCACCATCCTCATCAGGTACTTCAGTAGGCCATACATAGCCTTCCACAACCGATCTCCAAGCACGGACTTCAAGAGCTTTGATGTACGTCCTCAGCTTGATTTGCCACAAAGTGTAGTTTGACCCATAGAGCACAGGTGGTTTGTTGATACTTGAGTAGACGTCAATTGTAGCAGTACAAATTCCAGACACCAGAAATTAGGTGGCTGGCTCAGATGCCACTTGTTCGAACAGTTGGACCGGGATTGGTACTTTAAACGCTGGAACAATAGACCATGTTGACTACGAAGTTAAGTCAACACTGTCTTCAACAGTAGAAGGATAAACAGCATCGGTTAATTAATCTTCTTGAATATTTATATATATTTTAAGTGTGTTAGGTAGCCTACTCGACCAGAACCTACAAAGCCGGTTGAATAAAAAATTAATAATGATGGCGTTTGGGTTCAGATAGGGTGTGATCCCGAATCCGTCATGTACCAGGTATCAGTATCCGTTCCAAGCCACCAATCTGATACAAATATGTCTGATACATAACAAAAACTTTTATGAGCTGCATGTATAGTTCCATGGTTTACTGGGCTTGGAGAAAAAATCAATTTCCAGATTTGATTAATTAGGGAGAAGATTGTTTACGGATTAGTAGGGTTCAATTTAGCAAACCGGTACCCAACACCTACCAGTTGGATTTTCTTCAACTGAAAATCACTTCAGTTCAATTCAGTCCAGTCCAGTCCAGTTCATTTCAATTTAACTCGACTTAGTTATAATTTATATCTTACTTCAATTCAGTCCAGTTAAGGTCAATAAATTTTAATTAAAGAGAACACAATCTTACTAATTAATAAAATGAGTATGAATAGAATATAATATACTATTACGTTTTAAACTGATTTCAATATGTTAGCTCTTTAAATTCGGATCGAGTAAAATAAAGTGTTATACTCTATGTATTTTATTTCAAATGCTTTTGTACATGTACATAATTATTTTGAATTCAATGTTACTTTTGAAAGAGGTATATCTAATATGTTGGCTGAAAATTCTAAAATCCCACCAAATTTATATTAACTAGATAAGTCATCATCAAATTAAATCTTATTCTTATGACTGTATGACATTTTAGGGGTTTATTCTACTTCCGTCCTCATATTATATATATATATATATATAGACACACACACACACTAAAATTTAAGCACCGCTTTCGACACGGTGCCTATAATTGCAAACCTGCTTATTGTTGTAATTACCAATGATTGGTTTATACTCTCACAAGCAAATTTATTTCTAGTGTTAATATTTTATGGATGAACAAATTTGTTACTGGGTAAGCTTTAGTCTTTCTTTTCGTTTATTCAAACCATGCACTATCATCCATGTGCCTTGATTACGTCTTAAATTTCTTGCCAAGTAACCTGACTAAGAATAGACCCGAAGTGGATGGTGTTTCGACATCATTGTTGTCGTGTTGGGCATGTTCAGACACTACCTAAAAAACGACTTTAGTGTCGTGGGGTTGATGGATGTGTATAACCAACACGCACCAAAGTGCGGACATCGGTAAAATAGTCACTATCGGATTGTATTGATGAATTGACGGTGGATTGTATCCTAGTATGCAACTGTTCGTGAGGTTGGGATTCTGTAGATAGATTTGGAGCTTGAACTAAGCTGATTGAGATGCATGTTTAGTTGTTATGGAAGATGTTTTTTATCGGTGTTGAGTTGCAACCGTTGTGTTTCTTTTATGATGGTATTTAGTTGAGATAAGGCAAGCTATGGTGTAGAATTTGCGATATGGTTTGGACGATATGTTTTAGTTTCTGTTGTAATTATTCGTTGAGAGTATTATTTGTACTCTTGATTCTTATTAATAAATAAAAAATTAGACGTTTAAAAAAAAATGAAATGCACCATCATTCTAGCTAAAGTGCACAATGAAAATTGTACGATAGACTTGCTCAGTTGTTTGCATACGTTTACGTTGTTGACAACATATACGGTATACCCAAAATTTTATTATTTTTTTTGGATGAATCTCTAAAAATACAATAATAGTTGTTCCATTGTTTCTTATTATAAACTGGGAAATGTGCAATGATATATAGACTTTGGAAATGTGTATTCTTATATAAACTTGTACAAGTTACTTTGTAAATTATGTGTATCATGAAACGTCCACCAATTTAGTCCTCCCTTTCCACATCGACACGAACACACTGCATCCTCTTAATCTTTTGTGTCTGGGTGTCTGCAAGAAAGTCAGGTTCTGAGTTTTATTAATTTTCTTGAAGGCGACTCTGTATTTTTATTAGCTAATCTATAACCTTCCTCGTCAGAGCAGTTATTACTTTCCTTTCCCGTCACAAAAATTTTACGCTCCTATATCACTATTGTATTTTGGCATGTTCGATTTGTATAATTCGTCAGATTTCATGTCCTTTTCATCTTGTATTTCACCTCGTTCTGCTTTATCAACATGGTCTCTCTCAACTTTCACATTCATATATTCGCAAACGAATCAACTTCGTATAAAAAATACTCTGCAGATAAATTTTGTTCGTCGTTTACACCTTCATCGTGCAATTTCATAACATTTAATTGTGAAATAAATTTGGAGACAGTCATAGACTTGACTTGGTCAGTCAACAAGGCTGGTTGACATTAAACATGAGATTTGATGAATGCTTAGTCCTCAAGTATTGAAAAGTTTGAACTGGAAAACACGCAAAATGTGGTTTGAAATGTTATTAATAGTCATCATTTTGAATACTCAAAATTTATTATTCAACTCCTGAGAATTGTTGAATGTTTAGTCCTGCTATATATATGTTACAACTTACCAGTTACTAGGCCACGACATCTGACTCTTTACTTGCAACAATAACTCAATATTGTAAAATCACTCTGTTCGAAATCATGGTTTCCTTAAGAACATCGGTTTATATGCTTCTTGCCATAATCCTAGTCGCTGGAAGATGCGGCGTTGCACAAAACTGCGATTGTGGGCCGAACCAGTGCTGTAACCAATACGGGTACTGCGGCACAAGTGATGCATTTTGTGGGGCGGGGTGTCGTTCCGGTCCATGCTTTCACCGAGTTTGTGCACAGTGTACAAACAGAAAGCTAATTAACGTTGCAAACCCAGTGAACATTACCAAACTGCGAGAGACTCCAAATTGATGGGCTGCAAATTAGCTAGTGACACTTTTTTCAATTTTCTCTGTAATTTTGGTTTTTCATTCAATCGTTTTGCGTGTGATGTGTATATTGTAAGATTCTTGTTACAGAATACGAGAATAAAGTAATAAAATCCGTGAAATTCAGAATCGTGTATCAATATAAATGCTCAAACATTTTATTTTTAAGCGGTAAAATGTAACTATTAAACGGTAAAATGTAACTCGAATTGAAATGCTCAAAATTTTGATTAGTATATTTATCTTTAAAAATTTTAGTGTGTTGGGTAGCTTACCCGACCCGAACCTGTACAAAACTAGTTGAATAATAATTGATAATGATGGCGTTTGGTTCATATCGGGTGTGATCCCGAATCCATCATGTACCACGTATCAATATCCGTTCCAAGCCACCAATTCGATACAAAATATGTATGATAGTTCCATGGTTTACTGGGCTTGGAGAAAAAATCAATTTCCAGATTTGATTAATTAGGGAGAGAGATTGTTTACGGATTAGTAGGGTTAAATATACTAAACCCGTACCCAACCCTCACTAATTAAGATGCATTTTCCAGAGTTTAATTCAATCAGCTCGACTTAGTTTTACTTCAATTCAGTCCAGTTCAATAAATTTCAGTTAATGGAAATATAACCTTACTAATTAATGAAATGAGTACGAATTAAATAGAATATGCTATTATGTATTTTTTAATTAATTTCAACATGTTAGCTCTTTAAGTTAGGGTTTAGTCACATCAAAGTGTTATACTCTATGTATTTTTGTTTTCAAATGCTTTTGTTCATGTACATAATTATTTTGAATTTAGTGTTACTTTTCAAACAGTTATATCTAGTATGTTTGGTTGAAAATTCTAAAATTCCACCAAATTAATATTAGTTAAATAAGTCATCATCAAATTAAATCTTAATCTTATGACTTATGAGGGGTTTATTCCACCTCCGTCCGGGTTGAAATTGAACATAGAACATCTATTTTTCTTTTATTTTGAGTTTACTACTAGATGTTAATTTCACATACTTGAAATTTTCTCATTTTATTTAAATTAGGATAGAACTGCATTATCTTTTGTTTCTTGCGAAATATAAAATAGATGTTTCCTTTGTCATTACAAAAATTTACCCTTTCAATATCACTCTTGAATAGCTAGGCTATATTTAGTAAATTAACTAAAAAATTAAATGGTTTAATTACTGATAGTTAATCATGTAGCTTTCTTTTATCAACAAGTTAGCTAGTTAATCATGTAGCTTTCTTTTATCAACAAGTTAGCTTCTTACACAACTAGCTTGTTTAAAAAGTTGCACGTTCACGTGACGAGTTTTACTTTTCATTTAAAATAAAAATTCGTAGAGCTGAAAAACTAGTTATAGACAGGGACCTAGAATATACATAAAATTAAGAGATAATTACAAATTAGTGTAACTTTAAAAAACTTCTTACACTACAGTGATACATTAAAAACTTCCTACAAATTAGTTTATAAACTTATTATAAATTAGTGATATTATTATTTCTAGTAATATTTGAAAATAATATATCATCATAGATAAAATCAATCCTTTATTTATAGGAACTAATTCAAAATATAACATACTTACTAACACGTTCACACTAGCTGGAGGAATATCATTCATTCACACCATCAATCATAATGAGCATCTTTATAATTCATGTTAAAATTTTGACTATTCAAGCATCATGATCATCTTTATAATTCATGTAAAATTTTGAGAGTCCAACAAATTATCAGACAACATACAATTAAAAGAATTAATAATAAAGATAGAGATATCTATTAGTGTGAAACATATCCTAATATGCTTATAACTAACACAATAGCAAGCATCAAGAAAAATTACAAGCATCATAATTTAAAAATACAAGTATCATAATTCAAAAATACATGTAAGCATCATAAATAACGCAAGCATCATAATCCGAAAATTCAAACATCATAACTAACCAAATCCAAATACCTTCAATAACACCTTACCAAGCATCATTAATCAAGATCAGAATGGAAAAATATGATAAATTGTTAAAATGATGCTTGATCAAATTGGAGATGGATGAGATGATGCTTGATCAAATTGGAGATGGATGAAATGCTCGATGCTTGATATTTCAATTTGATGGCCGAATTGTTGAGGGTAAATGCATGATGCCAGTCTAATTTGATGAAATAGTAACAAATTCAAATATAGTTTTAATTATTAATATGCATGCTATATTTAGTATCTAGTTAAAGGATATAATTGGAACTAGAATTATAACACTAATTTATAGAAAAAATTTCATATATCTCTATTGTGTAAAAAAGATTTGAGGAAATTCTAAGCATTATTTTGCTCATATAGTTGGAAGTTAACCGGCCCATGCAGTTAACATCCCGCAAAGTTCCGATTTGAGGCAAAGTAGGAATTATATGATTCTACATCTACACATGCCGTGAAGACTAGACTGTTGTGGAAAATAAAAACAGAACAGCTCAAGTGCTCAAAGTCTTTATTGACCAAGTCAATCATCAAAAGCCATTTGCAGATTTGCTACTTGAATTTTCCCAATAAATTTTCAAATTTGATTCTTGAATTTTACTCTATAAATACATTGCCTAATTAACTTGCTTTTTAACCATAAGAAACTACATTTTCTTTATCAGTTATGAATTCCTTAAATATGAGTCTAGCAATTCACACTCTGCTAGTTACAATTCTTGTTGCTGGAACTTGCATTTCGGCTCAGAATTGCGGTTGCGCAGCAAACCTGTGCTGCAGTCAGTACGGTTTTTGTGGCGACACCCCTGAATATTGTGGGACCGGGTGCCAGTCTGGCCCATGCACCGGCTCCGGCGACAGTGACGTTGGCAGTATTGTGACGGATGTGTTCTTCAATGGAATTGTCAATCAGTCCCCGAGCAATTGTGCTGGCAGGGGATTCTATACCAGGGACGCTTTCCTCCAAGCCGCTGGCTCCTATCCTCTGTTTGCAAGCACTGCAGAAGCTACGCGTGAGATTGCAGCTTTCTTCGCACACGTAACACATGAGACTGGATGTAAGTTTACGTGTAAACATGGACTATTTGCTTTTACAATATGTTAGAAATATCTAACATCGGTTGAAAAAGAAATTTAACATTAGAACCTAATAATTTAAGTTGGATAACTGTACGCCTTAATAAGATTAAGTTCATGTCCCAATTCTAATACATTTTCGTAGTATAGTAATCAAATGATTACCTTTTGAATATTGAAGTAGTATATACTTGCATCAAAACAAATTAACTTGTTGTATCTATGATGCAGTTTTATGCTTTATAGAAGAACAAGTTGCAGCATCTGAAATCTACTGTGACAATGGATACCCACAGTGGCCATGTAGTCCCAATACACGGTACTATGGCCGAGGTCCTCTACAATTGACGTGGAATTACAACTACGGTGCTGCAGGGCAGAGCATCGGATTTGATGGACTCAACAACCCCGATATTGTAGCTTCAGACAATCTGATCTCATTCAGGGCTGCTTTATGGTACTGGATGACTAATGTTCACAATGCCATAACTTCCGGACAAGGATTTGGAGCCACCATCCGTGCTATTAACAGTATTGAGTGTAACGGAGGGAATACTCCGGCTGTTGATGCTCGTGTGCGGTATTACACAGATCTCTGTAGTCAGCTCGGAGTCGATCCTGGAACTGATCTTCGTTGTTAGATATGTACATAGTGAGAAGAAGTTATATATATGAAAAATCTTTTAACTTAGAAGACTATACTTACATTACAGGTTACAGCTTATCCATTGTGGTAAAACGATACTCAGTAAATCTTTCCATTGTACAATAAAATACAGTTGTTGAGAAATCAAATGAATATTACAGCAGTGTAATTGCTCAAGTTTATCATCACAAAAATTTAGCATCCACAAAAACAAGAAAAAAATTCTTTACAATATCAACTCGTGTCATCTCCTTGATTAAAACAGTTTCAAGGCTCCATCTTAGGAGTCAGAGTTGTGATGGCATCTCCGACAGTGAGGAAAATCTTGTCGTCTCCAATCATTTGCGTGAAGTCAGATGCATGTAGCTTGTCAAGTACTTGCTGCCCTGGATTCGCTAGAACAAGCTACGAGTAAACAAGAAAAAAGAACCTTACTTAGTTGCTCATCGTTTTTTGTTTCGTTTCGAGTGATCAACATTAAAATTTTAATTAGGTAGATACCTGAATGTCTCTCTTTTGTATAGCCTTATACAGATCTTCCATGGCATGAATGCCACTGGTATCAATGTCAGTTACAGCTGCAACAGATGCACATGATATTTTAGTCTAATTTTATGTATGCATAGTCATTTAGCAATGTAAGTGAAAATGTAATGCGTGTTCCTTACATGACATTTCAATGATCAAGTACTGGATCTGAGGTAGGTTGTTTTCCTTGAGTGTTTCCTCTTCATCTGCTAGCAGTCTCAATAATCTGAATGGAAGAAATCTTGGAAAGTTTGATCCAAACAAAGTGTCGTAATTGGCAATCACTAACATTAAACGTCTTACCTTTCCCATATGTAGTTGGAGTTTGAAAAATAGATTGCAGAATCAACTCTCACAATCACAACACCAGGAACCTTGATTGCTTCTGGATATTGCTGAATGTTCCTGTACACAATCGTCCTTGGAATTTTACCTAGTACAGCGGTTCGTGGCCTTGTTACTTGGAGTAGAATCTTGGCGAACGATATTATAACCTGTTAAATGACAGAACATTTACAACTTCAATTTATGAAATGTCAGATAGACTTGAACAAAAGATTTATTTAACAGCAGCATTTAGTTACCGCAACGAGAAGGCCTATCTCAACAGAAATGAAAACAACCCCAAAGAATGCTCCCATGCAAGCAACAAAATCGAATTTATCAATCTTCCAAATAAGAATCATGGCATCATAGTCGAATAGCCCCACCACAGCGGATATGATGATGGATGCCAATATTGCGTTAGGGTTGTACTTAAAAAGTGGGGTGATCACTTCAAGGGTTAGAACCACGACTAAAGACATCAGAATGTTGGACACTGCCGTATTACATCCAGCCATGAAGTTCACAGCAGAGTGCGAAAAAGAACCTGTGGCCACATAGCAAGATGTCATTGAGCCAACGATATTCATTGTGCCCAATGCCACCATTTCTTTGTTACCATCCAGATGGTAGTCTTTCATTGCTGCAAAGGTTCTTCCAATAGCCACCGCTTCCTGATTTTATACAAGTTAACTTCATGAATCCGAACACAAAACAAGTTATGTTAAAAAAAGAAGTGATTTTCTCTTTTCTTTTCAATTCATTTACCGTACGAGCAACCATTCCTGCCACAGCTCCGATCCTGAAACCAGTAGCTAGGTAGCTCCCCGTCCAATAAATTTGATGAACAGATGAAGGGTTGACACCTTGTTCAATATGTTTCACCTTCAAATAGAATACAAGATCATTTCAAGGATAAGTAGAAGTGATGAATTAATGATATATGAAATCCTTCTCAAACTCACGATTGCAACGCCTTCCCTATCAGCACGAGTGATATATACACAGAAGGTTGAGATAATCACTGAAATTAATGGAGCTATTGCAGGAACCCAAAATAATTTCTTGTTCTTCTTCCCCTGATCCAACAAAGGTAGTAAAATTTAAGGATAAGGAACTACGCTCCGGTAATGGAATTAAAAAACGAAAGATTATGACGGTTTAGTCAGACTTCTTCCGATATGCTTAGTAAGGAGTAGGAACGCCAAGAATGTGACGCCTATTACAATAGTCTGCCAGTTCCACTGGAAAGCATACATGCAAATGAAATATCAATAACTTTGGCATCTAAATCACCTTTAGAAATCCATAAGACAATGCAAAATTCTCACCCCATGATGAGCAGCAGAAAATACAGAACGCATGACTGAGACGATATCAGGATGCTTGGTGAACTTCTTTATTCCTAACAAGCCTTTGAGCTGCCAATTTTCTTTCTAATACTTGGTTTCCTTCTAGAGGTCTTAGACAGAGAAATCCCCTATCCCCCTTCCTTTTTATATTATGTCAAGATCTCTTCATTCATTTGATATCTAAAATGGCCTGCTGATGAATCGTTTGATCACCTTTTTAGGAATTGTGTTAAGTTTAATGATATTAGAATGATTAGTACTCCTCCTGTTTGGAATAAAGGTATTGGCTCAATTCGTGAAACTCTTTTCAATCTCCCTCTTAATTCTTATTGTCAAATAAATCTTATTCTTATGGCCTGGTTAATATGGCAATCTAGGAATGAATTTCTATTTAGAAATGTATCTATCGAGAACTTCAATAGTAGGATAAGAAGGTCTAATTTGAGGAAAGATTTGAATGTTACTTTTCCTCCTGAAAAACAATTTAGTAGGAAAGTGATCAACTGTAAATGGACTCCCTCTACACATCATCAGTTCGTCATCAACAATGATGGTTCTGCTATAGGTTGCCCTGGTCGTGCAGGCATTGGAGCTGTGATTAGAAATCACTGACAATTATTTGGCTGAACTTAACGCTTGCAGACTTGGAATTACTCTTGTTATAGAACTTGCCTTAAACTCTGTTGATCTGCAAATGGATTCTGATTATGTGTTTAAATGTCTTAACAGGGAACAAGCACCGTCTGATTATGTGTTTAAATGTCTTAAACGCTTGCAGTTTATTTGTTGCATTCATACATAATTGTGAGTGTTTGGGATGCAAGAAAGGGCGTACCAATGACATTCTATTTGTTGAGGAGAGATCTCCTGCCTCCCCTCGCACTAGTAAAGATACTCTATGATTTCTTGCATCCTTCTTTCCTCTTCTCCACTTCTACTAGGA
>JAYMSP010004668.1:0-15601 GCA_036897095.1 Plantago elongata
GAAGGATCAATAAGTGATCACATAGAGATAGTCCTGAGTAGGCAGAGAGGGGTCAACATGTGACCTCAATAGTCCAAGATACAACGGATCAAGAGCTTTAGACAACTAGCTCGAACGATTGGAGATGGAACAAAAAACTCCCGAACTCTTACTACAAAAGGAGCTTCGGGCTAGGAAGCTGTGTGGGATGGCCTGGTGGCGCGGCAGGTTGACCTGGGGACGAGGACATGCGACTTCGGGAGCTTAATATGATCTCAGAACGGAGCGGAGACAGTTGCTCGAGGAAATCAATGACGCGTGGAGAAAACGCAGTAGTAGACTGCAGGAGAAGTAATAGCTCAATTGCATAAGAAGAAGAGAAATCCACTGCGTAATCAAAAGAAGAAGACCTGACCGAAGGGTTGTCCGTCGGGCAAGAGTGCGATCGACGATCGCGAGCAATTGCAGAGGCGATCAATGAAGATCGAACGAGCTGGGGCGATCGCTGAACAGGAGAACAACGATTGCAGGCAATTGCAGGAGGATAGAAGAAAGTTCGACAGATTAAAGAAAACTGTTCGAACATGGGAGGGGATCGACAACAGTGGGTTGTTCGATCAGAGGAGAAGTTCGACAGATTGAAGAAAACTTTTCGAACACAGGAGGGGATCGACATCAGTAGGTTGTTCAATCAGAGGAGAACTCGAAAGAAATATACGAACGTGAGGTTCTGTATAACGTGAATATATTGAACGTGATGTTCTGTATATGGGAGTTCTGCAGTGGAAGATAAAGGGAATAAAAGATACTAAAGACATATAGGCAAGGACAATCACATTGATGTAAGAGGATCGTATATTGAACGTGAGGTTCTCTATACGGAAGTTCTGGCGAAGATATCATATGAGATCACATCATAGTTTTCAGCAATCTGTTGCTTAACGGAGAAAGCATTTTGACATATTAAACCTGATTTGATTCCGATCTCCACCGTCCAGATTGTAGTTTCACAAGTTATCTTGATTATGTCAAAATTTTCGTGATGATCCAACGGCTGAATCCCAGGGAAACTCCTTTTTCCTCGGACTGTGCTGTGCTATCAAGCTATACGAAAATTTTATTTTCTTCACAAAATTCATTGAGGAAAAAGAGGTGAGACAGGACCAATGCTCGTTGGAGACTTACATGGCTCTGATACCATGAGAGAATCATTTCCTCTACCTCTTCTCATTCATCAATCTCACACACACACACATACACACACACACACAAGTATGCATAATTAGATATAATAAGGAATCCTAATCTAATAATATTTCTAACATTTATAATCGTTTTTTAAAGTTTGGAAAAGCAATCAATATTAAAAGTATGGAACCAATACACAATGTAGCGGATTAAGAAAATACATATTATCCGAAATCATTTCCATCAGTTCAAACTCTCTCAACTAAACTCGCTCCGCAACGTCAAAATCATTATACTCACATCGAAGTACCGAACCCTGCCATACCCTTATAATCCAACAGTTGGAATCCATATACATCATGTTCATACATGACCTCGCTTTCTGAATAACTAATGCACATGTATAATGCACACAAGCAAAATTCAACTAGCTAGTTTACCATATGCCACGTACAACACTGGAAAACTTAATTTGCATCAATAGCTTATACATTTGGAGTTTAGCTAAACGAGAGTGAATTAAATATAATTAATTGAGGAAGACAACTTTTTTTACAAACTTATCCATAGTCAAATCTATTTCTTACAACAACATAACAAACAACAAATGTTTTTAGTAAAATTAACATAAATACACACGCTTGTCTCTCTAGGAGCTAAAAGAGAGCTAAGAAAACTGAAAATCCTATCAGTGAACAAGCATTTACAGTCGAGCTGAGCCTTTGACGAACTGCAGACGACGTAGAGTTGGTTCTTCTGTTGCCAACACCGCCGGCTGTAGGTATTACGCGAGGTCGTGTCCGGATCTGCTTCACTTGGAGAAACATATTCTTTGGAGTATTGTTGGTAGCTGAAGTTTTAGTTTCGCTGTGTAACGAGGGCACACTATTTGGTATATGTGAAGATATTGTTTGATGAGCTAATATAGTTTGGGATAGTAACAAAAATGTTACAAATAGCAAGCCATTATTGGCCTTCATCGATCTTTATGTTAAATGAGTACTGATTTGGGAAATTTTGTGATAAAATGCTAGTGTGAGATCAGAGATGTACATATTGTCATATTGCAGGTAGAAGCCGTTTTATATGGAGATTATGGATTGTGTTTAGGTGACCACTTTGACCACTCCACAATATACTCATTTTATTAAACCTATTGGGTGGTGTTATTTAATTATTCAAAGGTGACCTATTCGGCTGATTACAATGACTTTTCAATTAATTATAAAACGTGTTGAAAGTTAGTCTAGTTGTCTCTGTTTCTAGGAAATCATAAAAGTATTTTTCTAAAAGGCCAAAGATTACATATATATGTATAAATTGTCAAACTTACAAGAAACAACAAGTTAATGTATGGACGTATAACGTATTCGGATCGGACTTCATTTTCTTCTCAAGTAATGTGTAACGAGTGGATTCATCATTAATTGGCATATATTTTAACCGTCCCGTAAGAATTGAAATAATTTTCCATTTTAAACATTCCATCAAAATGAGACGATTGTTCATTTATAAAAATAACTCCACATGCCAACTCATTTTTAACAATATATTATTAGGTCCACATATACTTTTCATTCTCAAACTCATTCTTAACTATATATTACATTTTTTTTTTAAAAATATATTAAAATATTTATTATAAACGAGACGGATGAAGTGAATAATATAGATATGATCATGGGTTGCTGCATTATAGAGTATACTGTATGTTTCCTTTATCTAAAGATGATGTTTGGGTAATGGGTCTTCCCACTTTTTATATCTCATTTTCTTATCGTTAATTAGTACTCTCTTCGTTTAAAAAAGGTGATATATTAGCTATCTAAATTTACTTTAATTTCATTTTAATTTTTAAATTGTTAATTTAATTTTTTTAAAATTAAATTATACCGTAAAACCTTCCACGGATTTATTACTTAGTATAATTTAATTCAGTTCCAAAATCCAAATGAGAGAGAAGTTGTCAGGTTGGATTTAAACGGAGTTAATACAATATAATATTTTAATTTGACAAACTAGTTGAGGGTTAACTTCCGGGGATATATATGTTTTAATTTATTCTGTGCACAAAGTTATGATTGGCTAGAAGTTGGTTAAATTGGTAAGATGACCAAAATATTAATTAAGGTGCAAGAAATGTTCTCGAATAGCAATACAAAGAAAAGAAAGAAAACTTCAACACTAAATTTTCTAAACTAGATCTATAGTGCTATACAAAATTAGAAAGCCTCCAAATATCAAACCAGAATATTCCAATACCGGATACATAAGAGTATAAAAAGATGAAGGGGCTGATTGGTATATAATTTGAATGGTTTGATGAAATTGTATTTGAAATGAAATTGAAATGGAGATATTTGAAGTGTATTTTAGGCCAAATCACTGTTCATCGAGCTAAATGGAGCGATTTAAAATACTATGACAATCAGCCCCCAAGACACTGAAGCCAAGCATCCGCCAATCAGAGTACAACATAGACTAGCATCCTTGCGTAAGAGATGATAAGTCAACACCGAACCACGGACAACAGTCAAGACCAAAAAGAACAAGTCGTCAATTCATAGAGAGTTCTCATTCATACTCACGTTCCTCCCCCCTATGCTAAACTTGAAATTTAGACAACGAAGTGTAGTTCAGTTGATAAGACACTTCACCTCAAATCAATAGGTCGGGAGTTCGAGTCACCTTTACCGTTTCAAAAAAAAAAAAAAAACTTGGAATATAACCATAATGGAAAGTACTATTTTTTAGATGACGTTGGGAACCCACAGTCAATACCCTTCGGACGCGCACGGGGTAAACCCCACGGGCTCACATAATAGCCTGCAAACCACAGAAGCCAAGATAAACCGCAACTTACAGGCTCGACTCAGAAAGCATAAATCACATAAATCCGCTCCTCATGGGATTCAAACCTATGACTAAGAGGATATTATCCTCCATTTTAACCAACTGAGCTACCCTTGCGAGGAAATGTAAATTACGATTTATTATTGTTGTGAAGTGTTTGTTTCTATACTCAAATTGTGTTTATTCAATTCAAATTGGATTTTACACAATTATTTTATTTGACTCTCAATTGTTTCTCATTTACTCCATTCTAATTTAGTTATTATTCGTATATACGAGACCTCGTCCAGACTTGTCGAGAATGTTTGCACAAGCCTTGGGTTTATGAGTTTAAGTGGACTCCGCGAAGCAGAAACCAGTTAGCGGACTCTTTAGCTAATTTATATACTGCTACAAATGGTGGAAATTATGGACTCTATTCTATCAAATTTACAAGCACTTTCGACCGTTGATGTAGCCTAAGGGCATTTTCTCATTTCTTTACCTAAAAAAATAAATATTATTTATATATTCCAAACTTAATTTAAATTTAACTTTAAATGTAAAAAGAAACACTTCAATATTGTTTTTCGTTTATACATTGTAACCGATTGTGTAAAAAATTTCCACGTAGTGCACCTAGAGATATGAGATATCCAATCAATCAATGAATTAAATAATTTGACTATTACAATCTTCCCCAATAATTCCCAAAAAGAGAAATCATACACACAACATGTCGACACGCACAAAAGATTCTCGATGTAGAGCTAAAATAGAGCAAAGAGAACTGAAAATCCTATCAAACAATAAGCTTTCACGGACGAGCTGAGACTTTCGCGAATGGCAGAGGAGGTAGAGTTAGTTGTGGGACTAACGGCACCAGTTGTAGGTATTACGCGAGCTCGCGTCCGGACCTGCTTCATTTGGAGAAACATATTCTTTGGAGCATTGTTGGTACCTGAAGTTTTCATTTCGCTATGTAATGAGTGTACACTGGTAGATGCATGAGAATATGATGTTTGATGAGCCAATATAGTTGTGATCAAAGTTTGGGATAGTAATAAGAATGTTACAAATAGCAAGCCATTGTTGGTTTTCATGGATCCTGTGTTGAATGAATATGCCCAAGTAGTTGATTTGATGTGGAGACGGGAGAGAAATGAAATTTTGTGATCGATCAAATTCTAGTGTGAGATGCACAATCAAGGTAATCCGCTGTATATAAATAGCATGATTACAATCGACCGTGTTCATTTGACCACTTTCACGACTCCACTATAGGTTCATTTAATTGATCAAACTTTGACATATTCAGTTGCCTATTGTGACTAATTAACTAGTTAACTATAAAACATATCCCATTTCGCTACCGCTACTACTAAGATGTATCAGTTTACTAGGTCATCTTTTGCCTGCCAATGAATTCAGCATCAGTTCGAAAGGTTGCTGTATTCAAAAATCTCCGGATCTATACTTATTTTCAACTTTCCGAAGCATTTCGTCGATTACTACGCCCTACCTCATTTATGGGTGCCTAGATATCCACCGCATACATATAAACAGTTTATTGCTTTCCAGGTTAAGTTTGTTATATTTTTTAAAAATTACCAATGAGACTCGGTTTCAATTTGAAAACTGACTATCTTACTTATAAAATCACCTATTATATTTATCAAGACATATATATTGTTAACGAAATAAGCATTGTTATAATATGACAACAAAGTCCAACCCAATTGGTAAGACGAACCTCTAATTAATAGGTTGGGAGTTCGAGTCACCTTAACCGTTTCAAAAATAATATGAAAAACTTTAATTTCGAGAATATATTTATTTTGCTTAGTTTAATAATTTTTTATAATATATATATAGATGTTCTTTACATAAATTGTTAATTTAAATACGGTAGATCATGGCATATTCTAAAACGCAATGTTATATTCATGGACGTGTGGTGAATTATGATGACTTATTACTCCATCTTTTTCAACTGTCATATGTGACGCGTGGTTCGGATTGGTCATCAATTTCGCCAAGTTTTGTATACTTTTTTAAAAGGATTGGCGGGTCTGACCTTTTGAAGTTCATTTCCATCCTCTTAAAGATCATATCCAATACATCATGCCCGATTTAATAAACTGCTAAATTGATCATCTTCTCACTTAAATCGAACATTTTATACACAAAAATTTAATTTCAGTTGAAAAAGACTACTTAAATTTTATACTAATCAGTCCCTCAATATTCAAGTGCCAAGCCTTTTCCATCTATCTCCATCTAAACTTTTTATATCATGAAAGATTTAAAATCTGCCATCTTACTTTATCTACCTTCTCAGATGACATTTCATACCACACAAAATGTCACACTAATATTTACCAGGTCTTATCCAACGAAGCACCCCCGAAAGGTTGAAAGATCAGTCATGGTCACAGACCCAAAGTAAAACTAGTTACACAACTCGATCGTTGTCCTTGGAAGATACACAATGGAACTGTTTATACTGTCCGATTATATAAAAATATTGTGAGAGTTTATGAATTGTACTTTTATAATATAATTTTATTAAATAATTATTTTATATATTTTTTTTGAATAAGCTAATAATGTTACAAGGTACAATTATCAATACAACCTTATGACTCCTTACCGTGCCTTGATTATAACCACCTTATAACTTCATGCCCCAACCTAACGCTGTTGGGGTTCGAACTCTGCACCTCCTGCATACAACCCAACTCCTTGCTATCAGACCTAAATTTTGTATAAGTTAACGTCGGACTAAATTTCTAGTTCAAAAGTAAAGTATACCATTTGTTTTAAGAATGTTGAGTAATAGTGTAACTCTCGAATTTTAAGTCAAGTCCAAATAGTTTGAATGGATTGAAAATGATACTCATGCTAATAAGGTGCACATTTCTTTTTGGAATTCCACCTACCAGAACTCCAGAGCTAAGTATGGAGCAATTTTATGATAGGTGACCAACTGGAAAGTCCCCCATTTCGCACGCAAGTGAGGACAAAGTGCGTGGAAAGGACTTGTGTTGGTACAGTTGGGCCATCATATCACCAGGAGAGCTGCCTATGAGTAACCGCGCTGGCCCAGAAGGTCAGGGTGGTTAAAAATGGTACCAATGCCGTGACAACAGAAAGCCAACAAGGGGTGGACGGTTGTCGGACCATGGTGTGTTGAGAACGTCGCACAATTCGAGAGTGGACGAATGTAACACCCCTAAATTTCAAGTCAAGTCCAAATAGCTTAAAGAGATTGAGAGCGATACTCGTATAAAAAAGGTGCATTTTTTTCTCAGAATTCCATCTACGAAAACTCCATAGTTAAACGACTTTCTCTGGAGCAATCATACGATTGGTGACCAATTGGAAAGTCTCCCGTTTTGTGCACGAGTGAGGTTAATGTGTGTGAGAAATGACTTTTGTTGGTACAGTGGGGGTCAACATATCACCAAGAGAGCTGTCCTTAAATAACTGCATCGGTTCAAAAGACGGTGCTCAACCGGTTTGTGGGTGAGTGGTTCCAAATAAATTATATTGAGGCACTTTCCCTATTTAGAAATTGACTGGCAAGTGATCTTGACCCCGAAGCCATTTTGCATGTATCGAGTTTTATGCATTGTTGACCAAATTAATTTCGGTTCTATTTCTATTTTCTTTTTGCTGATTTAAGAATATATTAAAACTTAAATGCCAGATTGGTTAAATGGTCAACATAAGCATTTTTTCTCAATTTATCTTCATGGATCACTTCAGTCTTCCAAGAGTTCATTGCAAAGCTCGATTTCAGTTCCCAATTCCTATGGCCGAACACCGATAATATGTAATCTAGTGTGGATATCCGGTGCATCATTAATTATGCGGGGGAGAAGAACCGTGCATAATGGTAGTATTACATATAGGAGAGACTAAGGAGATCATATCATCATACATGAACAAGGTATGTTAAAATGTGCATCATCTTATAACACATATTTCAGTGCTAATACTTAGTAGAACGCCATTTGACGTTCCACCAAGTGCCTAACTCCAGTGGCCTCCATTGAAGCTGGTCTTTCATTGTTCTAATTAAGTTGGATTCCACCTTACTCCACCACCACGACATTCGTCGTCCAACATTTTGTTGTCTAAAACAAGATCCAACTATATTCTCATTTGTTTTTCCAGCTATCTAGTACAAATCTGATTTATCGGAACCTCATCAACTTATAAACCAACATATTAGCCTGCATTGGCATTGTTCGAGTGTTCGATCTAGAGATGATGGTGCAGAACAAGAATAATCGGTGAATTGTTAGAGACTTGAGAGAGTGAAACGACGACAAATTATGGGCTTTGCAATATATATACGAAATTAATTTTAGGTACATTTCGATGCAACAATACTAAGTTAGGTACACTATAATGGTATTGATTGATTTTGGTACACAACATCACCACGTACAATTTATATACTTCGACCATTAAAATTGATGATGTGACTATCAGAGTTTTGATTTTGACCAAATCAAACCGACGCGCCGCCCCTTTGTGTATCCGTGACTATGAATTCAAGAGAATATGTTAAAATCATTTTTAATGTTATATTTTCAAAGTAGAAAAGATTAATAAGATTTAATAAAATATTCAAAATTAAATTAAAATTAATAAAATAAATATTTAGACGTCTCAAAATATGGTATGCCATACTTGATTCTCTTTTCTCCAAGACGAGTGACTTTATTATACTGGTACGCCATTGTTGCAGAAACCATGATTCAGGTCAGAAAGAATGGAGCTTTACCTCTCACTAAATCATCATCGTACTCTCTATTCAGTATTATTCCTTCTTCTTTTGTCCATACCACAACAAGAGTGAGTACTATTCCGGACGAACAATTCGAAAACAAGGCCAGGTATTTGGATTTCACCGGTGTTCACAAGGTCAGTGATGCTCTTAGTTTCTTTCGTCGTATGCTCAATATGTACCAACCTCTTCCTTCTGTTTACCAATTCAACAAATTTATGGGTATGCATGTCAAAATGAAACACTACAATACTGCACTCTACATGTTCGATCAAATGCGACAAAGGAGGAGTATCTCTTTCGATGACTACACTTTGAATAAGTTGTCTTCTCAATCGTCTTCATCTTGCTTTTCCTGTATTGGGTATCTTCATTAAGTCAGGCTTCTCACCCAATGCCACCACCTTCGGCACTCTCATTAGAGGCATATTTTCTCAAAACAAGGTGGGGGAGTCTATTATGTTATTCAAAAAATGCTTGACTCAAAAGCTCTGTCAACCTAATGTCATCAAAATTATCATTCTGATCAATGGTCTCTGTAAAGCTGGAAATACACATGCTGCCATTAATTTGCTGGAGAATATTTCCCTGCAAACCTGACGTTTATGGTTATAATGCAATAATTGATAGATTGTGCAAAGATACCTTAGTTGATGATGCTCTTGCTCTCTTTTCTCAAATGGTTGCCAAGGGTATCTCACCTAACGTCGTCACTTATAATTCATTGATTCGAGCATTATGTTATTTGGGTAAATGGAAAGAGGCCAATGACTTGATACATGAGATGATGGTCATCCATCATATATCTCTCCAGATGTGTTTACGTTTAATACATTGACAGATGCCTGTTGCAAGAAAGGAAAGCTTAAAGAGGCGGAACATGTGTTGGAGCTAATGAAGCAGAGAAGTGTCTCTCCTGATATTTTTACGTACAACGTGCTCATCAATGGATATTGTATTCAAGGAGATATGAATAGGGCAAAAGAAATATTTAAGTTGGTTCTTGATTCTTGTTTGAGGCCTGATGTAATCACCTATAATATTTTGTTGGATGGATATTGCAACAAGGGTCACATTGATGAAGCTTGGAGACTTTTCATTGAAGTTCCTCGTGCAGGATTGGAATACACTTTTAGCATCATGTTGCGTGGATTACTTCGTGATGGAAGGATTGCTGATACCGGAAAGATTTTGAACAATATGAAAGCACACCATATAACTCCCGATTTGGTGACATACACCAGCTTGATAGATGGTTTCTGCAAGAATAGAGAGATTGGTGTAGCATTTTCAGTGCTACGTATCATGGAAGACAATGGTGTTCATCCAGATATAATCACATACAACACCCTACTTTATGGACTAGCTGAAGGTGAAAAAATTGACACTGCAAGGGATCTATTCCATTCACTTCCTTCTAAAGGTCTGCAGCCCAATGTGAAGACTTTTAACATTATCATTGGTGGACTTTGCCAGAAAGGATTTATAGACGAGGCAAAAGTTCTGTTTCTTCAAATGGAAAAATGTGGCTGTTTTCCCAACAGCGTTACATATAATGTTTTTGTCAGAGGTTGTCTTCAACGAAATGAGCTTCTCAAAGCAATGCCACTGTTGGAAATGGTTAGAAAAGGATTGTTGGCTGAAACTGCTACTTTATCCATGTTGCGTGGTCATTGTAAGATAGAGTTCATTTAGACATCATGAAAGCTCTTGTACCAAAAGATGGCTAAGCCATGTTCTATGAGTGAAGCTATGTTATTGTTCGTAAATTGGTAAACCAGCAATCAGCAGGTAATTACTAATTTACTATTTTCTCGAACCTCTATTGTTGCTGGCTTTCTGAAACTTCATATGAGATGCTTTACAAATTTGTAGTGAAAATTAGTTATTAGTTGGAATATGTCAGTTCATACCTGATTTAGAGCTCTCACTCTCTCTTGACTACAGTTCTCCTTTTTTCTTAAATGTATATGTGATGTAGAACTGAATGTGTCTTTTATTTTTAACATTTACAAGTCTGTTAAGCAGATCTAAAACTCAGTCTACTGGCTGAGGCTTTGTAGGCAGAGTAGCCTGAACCTGCAAGATAATTCATTGCAGGCTTGCAGCTTCGGTCTAGGTTTACAATATGAGTAGCTTACTGCATAGTGTGTTTAGTTTACAGTGTCTATCTATTCCTGTGAATGAGTGATATTGTTAGGCTGAGTTTTCATTTGACGTGTACATTGGTTCTTGACTTCTTGTAGACATACGTTCAGAAAATTTTAGCAGTTAGCTAGGGTCCTTACTCCTTACTGAATGTTCTTTGTATGATACTTCCAGTAAGTAGGCTCATTAAAAACTTTGAGCCGAATATACATGTAATTGTTTCAGGCAATCGTGATATAGACTAAGCAATTTTTGTTAATGGTGCTTTGTGATCTGCTGAGGTTGTAGCCGCTACTCAACATAAGTAGCAGTTGTTAATAGTAATCTGTTCATAATACATCCTTGTGTAGCCTTTCTGTAGTAGTATTTAAGATAAGTTTCCAGTCTGATATGGTATAAATCGGGCTAGGGCAAGGTTCGTGGATTAGGTAGAATCTAGTTCGTCTTGGTTCACCTTGATTTGTCCAAGGTTCGTCCGGAAGAAAAGGCCTTCGTCAGGAAAGAGTAGAGTAGGCCCTCGGAGTAGAGTGGAAAGGGCCTTCGTTCGGAGTGAGTAGAGTAGACCTTCAGAGTAGAGTGGAAAGGGACTTCGTCCGGAGTGAGTAGAGTAGGCCTTCGGAGTAGAGTGGAAAAGTACTACGTTCGGAGTGAGCAGATTAGGACTTCGGAGTAGAGTAGGCCTTCGGAGTAGAGTGGAAAGGACTTCGTCCGGAGTGAGTAGAGTAGCCCTTCGGAGTAGAGTGGGAGAGTACTTCGTCCGGGGTGAGTAGAGTAGGCCTTGGAGTAGAGTGGAAGGGCCTTCGTCCGGAGTGAGTAAAGCAGGCCTCCCTTCAACTTGACTTGGTCGGATCCTTCTTTTGGTGATGGGGCCGTCTTTAGATACCTGAAACACGGGGAAGGGGTTAGACCCTTTTGGGCCAGTTTGCCTAAGACAAACAAGGCTACGGACTTTACGTGTTTGAGGTTGGGAGAGCGTAGTCTCGGCCCTCAAAGTCTAGAGAGTAGATTTTCGGTTAGTGGTTTTGTACCTTAATGAGGAGTAAATGTCCTCTAGTTATAGTCGAATCTCGCCGGAGCTCGGATTCTGACACGCCGGACCTTGGTCGGCTTGGCGGGATGTTGAAACGTGTTGTCGGAGGTTGGAGGCACGTGGACTCAATCCAAAAGATAGTGACAAGTTCGAAGGCCCGTGTTGAGGGCGTTGGGACCCGGCCCTAGGCATGATGCCGTGGTGGGGAAATGGTAGAGTCGACTCGATACTCGTGAAAGCCTATTTCCAAGAGAGGTCGTCATGGGGAAGTGGTGGAGCCGGCCCGATACTCGTGAAAGCCTATTTTCAAGAGAGGCCGTCGTGGGGAAGTGGTGGAGCCGGCCCCCTCACGTGAAATGCACGGATGACGGCCCGAGATCCTAGTGATGGCCCCCACTGTGAGATAGTCATAGGTTCGTCTTCTTTTTGGTAAGTCGTGACATATTATAACGACTTTTGGAGGTTGGACTATATTGTTTATATCATAAGTCCCCCCAGTTCCCAAGTATCTCAAAATGAGATATTTGAGGAATTTTTTAAGTAATGTACGTCTGTGAAGCTCCGTATACTTATTGATGGACCAGATATTCGGAATTTGGATCTTCATTTCTTCATTTTTGATTTTATTTCAAACGGCATCTGGTACCGCCTTTATAGTAGATAATGCGGTCGTAGTGGTAAATATATGGCTACTATCTTTGGGTTGTTCTTGCGGATACGTCGATACTTCAAAGTTGTATTTGTAGTGTACATAAGTCCCGCCCTTTTCCAAATATCTTAGAATGAGATATTTGAGAAATTCTTGATATGTGAGTGTCGTGTCCTGGAGCATGCCCGACCCTTTTTTTTTAAGACTAGAACAGTGGAATACGACATGCCATTCAATCCGTTATTTTTCGGATGCTTGAGCAGCACTTGCTGGCTCATCTATGGAATTCCTAAACGAGTTGTTCTTGTTTCCTTTCTTTTTACAGATTCCCAATGCAATTGGCTGTGGTTTGGGTGCAATTCAGCTGTTCGTATATGCAATCTTCCGAATTTGCAAAGACCAACCACAAGTTCTCAATCATGCTGCTGAAAGACTTCTGGAACAACAAAATCCCGGTATTGAACCGAATCTGGAACAAGATCCAAGTGCTGCAACGCTTCTGGAAAAACAAAATTCCGGTACTGAACCGAATCTGGAACAAGATCCAAGTGCTACAACGCTTTTGGAACAAAAAAATTTCGGTACTGAACCGAATCTGGAACAAGATCCAAGTGCTGCAACGTTTCTGGAACAACAAGCTCCTGGTGGAGGAATCTCCAATCTGCAACCTGGGGCTGGCTCAGGAGTTGAAATAGTCTAGCCCCAAAAGTGTGTTGCCTTATAAACTCATGTTAAATCTAGACATCACCAGCTCTCTGATGAGGCTTGTTTGGTGCCTACCTGGTTAATGATTTCTTCAATTCCAACTGTTGTCAAAGAAGCCCTTATGTACTCTTCTAGTGTATGCCTTCAGTGTGCCTAGGGTTATGTTCTTTTTTCATATTCTTGTAATGGCACTTGCTAGATCATCTTTAAACTTCATGGAAGTGACCAGTATATTACCATTTATCGTTGCTAATCATTTTAACACTGCACTTTATGTAAGGATCATAAACCATATATAGATTTGTGAATCATCTATAGCCATTAGCCAACTCAAGGTAAAACGCCAGACTAGTAAATACATGACGATATGTAAACCACTCAGTGACTTGTCTGCATGCTCCCTTTCTAGAAAAGGTTCAGTACCAAGAAGAACCAAGATTTAGTAAAAAATGTTAATCTTCATTTTTATGATGGGGTAATGAGAATATCAGCTCACCAACAGATCTGATACTCATCAAAGCTATGAGAACAAAAGGTTAAGACACGAACACGGGCCTTAATACAAATCAAAATCATTAATACAATTTCTTTGTGTTGCTTCCTCACACCCTTTGGGCCTTTTGGTCTTGAAAGTGTACAAACATGTTTGTAAATTATGACAGACACCATATAATGCATCCAACTTCCAGAGAAGGTAAATCACCTTGCTTCTGATTTCTGCGTTCTAACCCACATTTCATCTCAAGAAAGCGAAATGGACGGAGGCTATATGTCAGCTAAGAGAAGTAAAGAAACAGAACACATATCAAATCCAATGAGCTGCAGCTTTTTTCTGAGTAATCAATAAAGAGTGAGAATGGTTACCTGGTAAGAAGGTTGAGATTCTCTGAAGGCTGGGGTGATGAAAGATTGAATCTTTTTGCTCTTGAAAAGTCTAGTGGTTGAATTGATTAATGAAGAAAGGGGAGTTGTTGAAATGGGATTAACGAGATAGTGGTTGGAGATGGTCTGTGGAGGTAAAAGTTGAGTTGGTCTTGTTGGAACAGAAAGAGCAGGTGAAGCTGCCATGGTTGAGTCTTCAGTGTGAGAGAGAGGCAGCAAAAGAATGCAGTTTTATTCCACACAACTCAGCCTCTCTCGTCAATGTGGGCGAAGAGACTAGAGGTTGTAATTGAACTATTGCCAACACTTTGGACATGCATTAAACAATTTGCAATCGTACACAGTAACAATGGACAATAATAACATGAAATATGGAAACCAGACTTGAATCATAACTTCACGGAAACAACTCCTTCAATGCTTCTAACATCGCTAACATATCAGAGCTTTACTTTTCCTGATTCTAAAACTGAGACAATTGCATCAGCAAGCCCATCTTAGTTGCTTTGGCAGCTTCCATCTGAGCCTGAGCAGCCAATTCTTTAATCTCAACCTCAACAATCTTTGAACGGAAGTACTCAAGCTTTTCTTGTTCGAACTGCAATTTCTTGTAATTCAACTTTTCTTCGTCGAACTGCAATTTCTTATACTTTAACTCGAAATGTGCAGGATAAGAATTAGCCAATGAAATGCGAGTTAGATGAAGTTGCACCTTTTTGGGCACTCATAGCATTATCAAGACCTGTAGACCGGTCGCAACTTTCAACAATGTCTTCGCGCAACCTGAAACGCTTGCTTCCGCTGCCAACATATACTTCCATGGGATCATCCTTCATACCTACTGGAGCTTTTGGATGATTTTGATTCATTTATTTTACCACAAACGGCGCCAATATGATATGGTATAAATCGGGCTAAGGTAAGGTTCGTGGATTAGGTAGAATCTAGTCCGTCTTGGTTCACCTTGATTTGTCTAATGTTCGTCCGGATGAAAAGGGCTTCGTCAGGAAAGAGTAGAGTAGGCCCTCGGAGTAGAGTGGAAAGGGCCTTCGTTGGAAGTGAGTAGAGTAGGCCTTCAAGGTAGAGTGGAAAGGGACTTCGTCCGGAGTGAGTAGAGTAGGCCTTCGGAGTAGAGTGGGAGGGGCCTTCGTCCGGAGTGAGTAGAGTAGGCCTTCGGAGTAGAGTGGGAGGGGCCTTCGTCCGGAGTGAGTAGAGTAGGCCTCCGGAGTAGAGTGGGAGGGGCCTTCGTCCGGGGTGAGTAGAGTAGTCCTTCGGAGTAGAGTGGAAGGGCCTTCGTCCGGAGTGAGTAAAGTAGGCCTCCCTTCAGCTTGACTTGGTCGGATCCTTCTCTTGGTGATGGGGCCGTCTCTAGATACCTGAAACACGG
>JAYMSP010004669.1:0-15601 GCA_036897095.1 Plantago elongata
TGGAAAATAATGGGGGGGTGGCATGGGGGGGGGGGGGGGGAGTTTATAACCTTAATACCCGGTTTGCATGAGTTCAAATCGGTTAAGAGACTTTACTTAAGAGAGATTGAAGGTCTACCCTATATAAGAATGTAATATAAGTTTGTAAGTGGGATTAAGGTAACTTGACGTACCAATAACATGGAAATGATGTATAGACTTCTTCCCTAAAGGAAGGAACTCACTAGATTGCGCCAAATGGAAGGCTAAGATTGAGCGACGAATACCTTATTAGGCCCATGAACCATAATGGAGACATAACGCATTTCTCTTTTTTGGTTGTCAACGGTAGATTAGTCATTTTGGAGGAGAAACTAAGAGGCAACATGTAGCTAAAGGTCGGAGCGACATTCGAAGAGAGGGACTCGGATGAAGACTTCCAAGGCCAATAGTTCATGTCCTAGAATATCTCATTATGGTCTTGGTCACTTGGTTTCAATTTAAGGTCGGATGTCCTGGTCTATTGGTGATTACAGTCGGACATGCCTGTCTTCGGATCAGACATTTGGTCCGAGTCCAATCTTTGTCTGGTATTCAAATTTTGTCTTGGCAATTCCATGGTGTCTTCGGACCTTGGGGGTCCTATAGTCGGACCCCAGGTCGAATTTCGGAGCCTTTAGATATTAGGATACCTTGTGATGTCTTAGGATCCGTTCCTAAGGTATCAATGACGGATTGGACATATTTCTGTATCAACAACATGATTGAACACAACAATCAAAAATTTATTTCGTAAATGAAAAAAAGAAAATAAGTATTTCTAAAACTTCTTAGAAAAATGTTTCATTTATACAAATACAAAACACAAATTTATCGATAAAAATCGAGTCAATGGTGAGACTTGTCGAAATATTATTTAAAATGCCTCAATTGTACGGATGTCGTTATAGTATACTTAAATTGCACCAAGTCATTCCAGTGTACTACTGCCTCTGTCTTGCAAAAAGTGAAACATTTATCCGTTTTCAGTGTCCCACCAAATTGAAACAATTTTTCATTTATGAAAATAACATCCGCAATACAATTCATTTTTAACCACACATTGTTGGACCCACATGTACTTTTCTATCTCAAACTCTTTCTTAACCACATGTCACATAATTTTTTCTTAAAAAGCGTGCAAAATTAAATTGTTTCATTATTAACGGGGTGGAGGGAGTAATATACTAAGGCTATGTCATCTTTAACTGAGAACTAATTTAGTGCAGTCTAGTCATGTTCAGTTAAAAAATACAGTTGGATATATACTAATTACCCAATGTGATGCAATCCACGAACTTGGAATGGGACCTTCAAAGAGTTAGGTTCGTTTGAATATAAAATTGTGGCCTTCTCACTTCTCACTCACTCAGTAAATTTTAGAGAGCGAATGGATTCATCAGGAGAGATAAGCCATGATTTCCGACCATTCTTTCGGGTACACAAAACCGGGTCAATCTTTCGGTACATCTAACACGACTTCAAACCCGTATCAACCAATCCTCAAACCGACGTAGTTTCACGAGACGTCATCATCTTGCCGTAAAAAAACTTCTCCAGCATACTATACCTCCCAAACAAAACAACCTATCATAAAAAGCTACCCCTTATCATTTACTTCCATGGCGGTGCAGGGCTGGCCCATAAAAATATGAGGCCATGTGCGGAACTTCATTTGAGGCACGAAATGTAAATTATAATTAGACTTTTTTTTCTTCCTAAAATAAAATGATGAATTAAATAACTGTATAGAACCTTCATTTAAAAATTATCATGTTTCAATAAAGTATAAAGTATTAAGCATTCAAGTGAAAAAAATGAATATGACGTACGACTTAGTTTTGCTTACCTTAAAAGGTCTGTACATGTACTAAATATAAAATTTAGTTATCGAATTTTTTTATTAGATATACTATAAACTTTTTATTGATAAATTGGATGATACTTTAAATTTTTAAATAATAAAATAAGTTTGTTATTGTCCTGTTAAAGTGTCATTACACTTGTTAAAGTGTCGTTTCACTTTTACAATTTATTTTGGCACTTATTCTCTGTCGTCAATTGTCATGTTAAAGTGTTATTCCACTGGTTAAAGTGTCGTTTCACTATTGCACAATTCTTCTCTATTCTCCATCAACCGGCTACTAAGACACGCTATTTCAATTTTTATGCGCTCACAACCTCACACCACACACAACATCCATCAAAGTTTATACAGATCCGTCTAAAATATATTTTCTAAAGAAATTGAAAAATCATTAGAACAGGGTGACTGGCCAGTCTAGGTGAACGTCGTGGTTGTTGATTGAGCTCAGGCAAAGAAACCAAGCTAGATTGTTTAGATGATGACAATGTAATTTGGGTAGTTATGGACTTTTAGATATTGGGTGTCTTTTGCACCCATTAACAAGACACTTGCATTTCACTTTTGCACCTAAGCATTTGTATTCCGTTATTATTTTTAAAATGTTACTATATTTGTGATTATAATTATCTCGCATAACTCCTTAAACTACTAAATGATGAAGGCACCTCACACCTAAAAAATAGTAAAAGATCTACATTTCAATACAAATTATTCATTTTAAGTTGGATTAAGCCAATTTACCCAACTAATAAATTGAAGAGAGTATTTCACTTATGATTTGATAACTCAAAATTCCGCTACATTTTAGATTATCTTGTGCATACAAATGTGTAGAATATTTTTACATTTACTCATTCAAGACACAAATGTCTCATGAAACATAATATTTGAGTTCGTACTTGACCTAAATTCGATCAATTTACAATTTATTTTAAAAAATTATGGACACCGCGCTTAACGCGGTGAATCATTTCTAGTATATAAAATATTTAAGGATATTAAAATAAAATATTTACATTTTATATTAAAAGCGTAAGCATAATATCTAATTCTTAAAAATTACAACATTATAAATATCAGTCTACACATAGAACTAAAACATAAAAATAAGAAAATAAAATTATTTAAACAATTAATAAAGAAAATATTAAAAGGAATAAGGTAAAAGTAAAAGAAGAGTATACACAATTAGGTAAAAAAAGGAATTATGTGGATGTGAAGAATTGAACCTAATACCTCATATGGTAAAACAAAATTTCATGAACTTGTAGCCGCTGGGAGACTCACAACTTTAGTGCTATTCCCTACGGCAAAATCTATAGAACGCACGTTAATATATTCAGAGATATACAAAATAAAACATTATTTTAAGCCCCAAAAATAAGGGGGGTCTGTGCGGGAGGCCTCCTTGCACAGGGCCAGGCCAGGCCATGTGACAGTGCTTTCTCAGTTGAATCAGCATACTCTTCAACCTACCATCCTTACCAAACCACCCTATCTTCCACATCTGCTTCCCTCATCTTCTCGGTCGAGTACCGGTTAGCTCCGGAGCACCCGATCCCCACATGCTACGAAGATTCTTGGGATGTCGTCTAATAGGTCGAGTCTCATCATCATGACTACCCATGGATTAACGAGTTCGTGGATTACGACCGGGTTTATTTTGCGGGTGATAATGCTGGAGCTAATATTGCTCATAACATGGCGATCCGTGTTGGTAGTAAAGAGTTGAAGGAGTTTAGATTGAGGGTATCGGGTTTGGTGCTGATCCACTCGTTTTTCGGGACTGAAGGTGGACCGAACGTGATGTGGATTATATATGCGGGTCTGGTGGGAGTGAGGAGAAAGAGGAGAACGAGACGAAGCTGAACCTGGGTGCGGATATGGATACGTTGTCGAATTTGGAATACGATCCAATAAGTCCAACCCAAGAAGAGAATTAATCTTTATAAATAGGGAACACCTCTCAAGATAAACTCAAGTATGCTCACTTAATCTTCTCACTATATTATAAGCCTACTACATTCAATTATACATAGTTGACATGCACTCACTCTCAAGTAAAGTCTCCCATCCGGCTTGATCCAAGGCAAACCGGGTCTAAATGTTCTAACCCCCCCCCCTCTAGTCGCTTGTGCAGGTTCGGATATAGAGTTTCGGGCGCAAGGATTGGAGCTCGCATCATCCGAGAACTTTGGAGATTGGAAGAGTTAGTTGATTTTAGTAACATCCATGGGTTGGGGCTTTTACCTCAACATAATAGGCGCCATCCGTGGGAATCCGAGCAAAAGTTAAGTCGTCCTGACTAGTTATTCAACATGGCAAGACCTAGGAAATGAGCTCAGATAGTATCACCTTCGATAGGAATACCAGTTGGACGTCCTCGGGGTAGACCACCTCCGGATCTTACCGAGAGAGACCAAGTGCCTCCGGCCCAATAACCTCCTCCGTCAGGAGCGCATGGGCCGCCAATCGGAAGGAATTTCACTCTACCGAGCGGGATGGTCCTCTCTCTTAATGAATTTGGTAGAATGACAATCAATTCGGCTTACTATTATATGTCATTCAAGGATATCTGGGCTCGAACAATGTTCAGCCAACACCACAACAACCCACTCTCGAACAAGCCGAGCCCGCACAATCGAAGCATGAGAGAAGGCCAGTCAAGGAAAGAATTGGGGAAGTGATCCGAGACAATGACCTCCGTCATCTGATCAATCAGAGAACCAACTCCCGAGAACGCCAGGAAAAGAGTCTCGAGGGTGCTAGAGCCGAACCGGCCAGGACTAACCGAATTACTTCTAATCTGAGGAAGGTTGGTGACTTTGCTGGAGAAAGTGTCATTGAAGTTAGAGCAGAACAAGTACCGGGAACTAACTTGGACCCGAAGACAAGAGAAAAGCTTACATCTGAACAGGTCTACATCCGACAGAAAGCTCTAGAAACTAAAATGTCTAAGCTTAGAAAGATGGTCAACGCTCAAGAAAAAATGACCATAAGAGTCCCGAACCCTCTAAGTAATGCTATCCGGAGAGAGAAAAAGCCAGCGGAATGCACCATTCTAAACTTGGAGCGATACTTGGGGATAGTTGTTCGGCTGCCCACCTCACCCGATATGAATCTAAGATGAATATGAACGGATTAAACGAAAACCTCAAAGCGCTCAACTTCTCTACTACCCTCTTCGGAGAAGCAATGGACTGGTGGACCAGTTTGCCGTCCGGAACCATAAGATCTTTAGATGATGTTTCTACACTCTTCTTAAAGAGGTTTCAAAAATCCAAGAGGAGGAAGAGATCCGTGGATCGTCTAGCCAGAGTCATCCAATCCGAGAATGAGGATCTTCAAACCTTTTTTGGTAGGTTTAACTCAGAGGTCCGATAGGTGGAAACGCATAAAATTAAAGAACGGGTCCGTCACCTGTATGCTAACACCATCGACCATGACCTCCGAAAAAAGCTATTCGAAGAGGAAATATTGAATGAGAGACAGTTGGAGGATATATGTGATCTTATTCTATACAGAGTTGAGTTCCAAAGAAATGTCCCCGTCACAGCCGGACAGAAAAGAACCAAGGAACCTGTTAAGCATGAAGCTCCCAAAGATTGAAAACCGGACTTGCAAAGGACACCCGGGGGAAATAGGAGTTCCGGAGAGAACGAACCCCTCCTAAGAGATATGCAGAGTACACTCGGTTGAATCGTCCGAGGGAAGAAATCTTATCTATTATGGTCGATAAGAACCTAGACATCCAATGAACGAGGCCTTTCTACAACAATAGAAAAGGTAAAGAAGCTAGGTGTTATTGTGCCTTTCACTGACAAACCGGACACCCAACGGAGAAAACAGAAATTGAAACACATATCCGAAGTGGACAGCTCGAGGAGCCATACTCTAGGGAGGAACAGGTTTCGAGTGGAAGAAAAGAAAGGAGCCTGAGGCATAAATCCATAACACTTCCACCACCACCAAGAATACTCCACCTCCCGAAGCAAGAAGATATGAGGAATATCCGGATGAGGGGAATTACGAGAACCTGCCCTATAGTGGAGTAATCAATGTTATAACCAGTGGCCCGAGTGGTGGAGACAGTCGCAATGTAAGAGAGAGAACCGCACAAGACATCCAGAATGGGGACCTAGTGAGAAACCCAGCACCTCCAAGGGGATCAAACACCATCTCTTTCGATGATAGTGAAATACCTCAACCTACATTCGAAAGTGGAGACACCCGACCCCCCAATGTCCCGTTGGTAGTAGCGCTGGTAATCGCCACATATAAAGTCAACAAAGTTTTAGTGGATACCAGTAGCTCTTCGGATATCTTATCCAAAAGAACTATAGATCAGATGAACTTGGGGGGAATCGAGTATGGAAAGGTAAATACTTCACGATCCGGATTTGGAGATGCGGTCGTCACACCCATTGGGGCTATCAAGCTGCATGTTTCAATGGGTACCTCTCCGAGGAGAATGACACAAACAATGTTGTTCTTCGTTGTTGAAAAATTATTCAACTATAATGTCATCTTTGGAAGACCAGGCCTTAATCAATTTCGAGCTATCTCATCCCCATTGCACAATCGAAACAAATTCTCCACTCCTTACGGAGTCGGAGAAGAATTAGGGAATAGACGAGAAGCTTGGGAATGTTACATATTATCTACGAATGTGGCTGCCAATCCAATACTTTCCATATCTAAAGGGCCGAGCGTACCAAAACCTCTGAAGACTGAAATCGGAGTAGGATCTGTGGACCACAAGTTCCCCAAGTCTGTTCGGATCGAGCCACATGAGACCATCAAAGAAATTCAAATTATCGAAGGTGATCTGGACAAAAAGACTAAGATAGGGACTGAAATGAATTCTGAGGTAGAATTGAAACTAATATCTTACCTCCGAAAAAAACTTGGACATCTTTGCTTGGAGTATGGATGATCTAAGATGGATAGATCTGAGGGTACCTATTCACCGTCTGAACATGGGCCCTAGTCAAACATATATGTCAAAAGAGAAAAGACTTCGGCCCTATAGAAGATGCAATCATATCAGCCGAGGTTGAGGAATTGTTGAAAATCGGATATATCGAAGAGGTCAGGTATTCTGATTGGGTCTGCAATGTAGTCTTAGTTGAAAATCACCAGGAAAGTATAAAATGTGTACTGACTTCACGCGCCTCAACAAGTTTTGTTTGAAAGACCCCTATCCTTTGACTCGGATCGACCAACTAGTAGACTCTACATCCGGATGTACCCTGTTGAGTTTTATGGATGCTCACCAAGGATCCTACCAGATCCCAATTGCACATGAGGATGTTCCGAAGACAACGTTCTTCGCAGCAGGAGGAGTATATTGCTTCAAGGTCATGCCTTTCAGACTCAAGAATGCCGGGGCTACATATCAGAGACTCGTAAAGAAAATGTTTAAAGAAGAGCTCGGGAAGACTATGGAGGTTTATGTGGATGATATGTTAGTCAAAAGCAAGACCGAAGAAAGTCACATTGAGCATCTAGAAAACTTCTTTTCCATCCTTAGGAAGTACGGAATGAGTTTAAATCCGAAGAAATGCATCTTCGGGGTCAAAGGAGGAAAATTCCTCGGATATATGGTCACGGAAAGAGGAATCAGTTCTAATCCCAAAATAATCCGAGCCATCATCGACTACCTCGGCCTAAGAATATCAACGAGGTGGTGCAACAACTCATCGGAAGAGTTCTATCTCTTAGCAGATTCATCTCGAGGTCCGCGGAAAAGAACCTACCATTTTTCAAGATCCTAAGGAAAGGGGACAGATTCGTATGGACCAAAGAATGCGAGGAAGCCTTCGAAAGCCTCAAGGCTTATTTGCTCTCACCTCCGCTCTTGTCCAAACCACTCGAAAGAGAACCCTTAAACTTATATTTGGCAGTGACAAACTAGGCTATGAGTTCCGTGCTAGTCCGGATCCAGGGAAATGATCATCTACCCGTATACTACTTAAGCAAGGCTCTTGCAGGTCCCGAACTCAGATACTTACACATCGAGAAGCTATCCTATGCTTTAATCCACACAACCCGAAGGCTCAGGCCTTATTTCAAATCTCATCAAATTGTGGTCCTGACCAATGAGCCCCTCAAACAAGTAATGGGTAGACC
This sequence comes from Plantago elongata, assembly GCA_036897095.1. Classification (NCBI taxonomy): domain Eukaryota; kingdom Viridiplantae; phylum Streptophyta; class Magnoliopsida; order Lamiales; family Plantaginaceae; genus Plantago; species Plantago elongata. The sequence goes on from JAYMSP010004669.1 coordinate 8,018, forward strand.
GGATCAATCCAGAAGACTCTCAAAGTGGGAAATTGAACTAAGCGAGTATGGCATCTCGTATCAGGCTCCGTCAGCCAAGAAAGCCCAAGTACTAGCCGACCTCATAGTCGACTTCCCGGAAGAAGACCACAAGGATCCAGAACCAACAGGTCTCGAACTCATAGATCCAGAGCTCCTACCCGAAGCTCCCTTACCCGAATCTTTGGTAATAGAGGAAGAGGAACCGGATCATGAAAATGGTCTTTTCGGGAATCAGTGGATGTTCATTGTAGAGGATTCAGATACATCAATGAAAGCTGCCCCAGCCGAATCAACAAAGATTCAGATGAAAACAGGAAAAATAGTGGAACCCGAGGTTACCATAGGAAAGCAGACTCCATCATGGATTCTACAACTGGATGGATCATCCAATGGAAGGCTCGGGGGTATAGGTATTCATCTCCAGAGTTCCGAAGGAGCCCAGATTGATTATGCTATTACACTAGACTTCCGGGTGACCAACAATGAAGCCGAGTAAGAGGCCCTTTTGGTAGGACTTCGAATGACTGAGGCACTTCAGGTAAAGAGAGTCCGAGATTACATGGATTCTCAACTAGTGGAATCGCAATATTCCAGATCTTTTATCACTAAGGGTCCGAGTATGATCTTGTACCTTGAAAGACTCAAAGAAGCCGTATCAAACTTCGAGGAATTCTCCCTTGAAAAGTTCAATGGATCATACAATGAGAAGGCAGACTCCCTCGCCAAATTTGCTTCAGCATCCGAAGCGTAGACACGAGAAGCATAATCCTCCTAACTCTTCGGACTTCCTCTCTCCACAATCAGGAACTCCCGTTATACCAACTAGATGAGGAGAGAACTTGGATGACTGACATTCTGATTTATCTTCGGAATGGAACATTGCCCTCGGACCCAACAGAGGCTCAGAGGGTCCAGTGCCGAGCACTCTGTTTCTTCCTGCTTGAAGATGAACTTTACAAGAGATCCTTTAACGGAACTCACTTGCGTTGTCTCGGAACACAAGAGGCTCGGACAATCCTGAAATAGATACATAGTGGCAGTTGTGGAAGTCATTCCGGATGAAGAACTCTAGCACAAAAAATCATCAGGCAAGGCTACTATTGGCCTACAATAGACAAGGACTCGGCTAACTTCGCCCGAACCTGTAGCGACTGCCAATTTTATGCCAACATTCCACACAGGCCAAGCAATCGGATGATTCCGTCAATCATCTCGTGCCCATTCGATCAATGGGGCATCGATATTGTGGGGCCTTTTCCCCGATGAGCGCAACAAAAGAAGTTTTTTATTGTAGTAGTCGAATACTTTACCAAATGGGTGGAAGCCGAAGCAGTAGCTACCATAACAGAAGTCGGGGTCCGAATCTAGAAAAATATCATATGCCGCTTCGGATTACCTAGAATCCTCATTTTGGGCAATGGAGCCCAGTTCTCTAGGCACAAGCTCAAGGAATGGTGTAGATCTCTGAAAATAGAACATCGCTTCACTTCGGTTGGTTATCCCCAAGCAAATGGACATGTCGAGTCTACTAACCGAACCATTGTGAAAATCCTGGAGAAAAGACTCAAGACATTCCAAGGAAGTTGAGTCGAAGATTTGGATGGTGTACTTTGGGCTCATCGGACCACTCCGAGGACCACCACCCGAGAAACTCCATTCTCCCTGGTGTATGGCTACGAAGCTGTCATACCTTCAGAAGTTATCGTGGAAACATAGAGAATCCAACAATATCTACCTGAAGATAATGAGACCATCCGATTGTACGAGCTTGAACTCCTCAAACAAAAGAGAATCTTCCCTGGCCCACATCCTAAGGTACCAAGCCTCTATTGCTCGGACCTACAATAAAAATGTGTGCAAAAAAGTCATTCCGATCGGAGACTTGGTCCTAAGGAGAGCCGACATCCTCAATCATGTTGGAAAACTCAAACCAAACTGGGAAGGTCCGTACAAAGTCATCGGGGTTAGAAGCAATGGAAGCTTCGAGATGGAGGATCTCGATGGTAGAGTGCTCAAAAGAACCTGAAATCCGAGAAATTTGCAGAAATTTTATGCTTAGTATGTTTTTCTTCGTTTTTGTCTTGTCCAAAGTCTTTTTTGATCCGACCGTTTGTAATTGTATTTCCGTCAAATCAATACAACGGCTATCTTTTTCAAGAACGGTCTCATTCACTATCAAACATATTTAGTCTCAAATACAAGAGCATCGGATGTGGTATATTCCGAACTAAACATTGACTTGTAAACCATACAATTCATGAACGTTCTGGTATATCATAATATTATCCAAACCAAAAAAAATTCGAAGAAGGTTAAATAGAGATCACACTTCGCAAACAATATTAGCATGGAGCAAAATATTCAAGCATCCGGATAACATTCCAAATCATTAGCAGTTGGAAATATTCACCAAATATTCAAACTAATGCATCCAAAACAACACAAGTAGGAAGCCGAAGCTTCATCATCCGAAGTTAACACAGACAGAGCAAATATTGGACAGAAAATCAAAGTTCGAGAAAAATAAAATTGTTTCAAGGTCCGAAGACCGTACAAGATCCACGAAGCATACTTCGCCTTCAAATTTCTACTTCATTCCGGGGCCTTGGAACTTCCCTCACCAGCAACCTTCTTGGCCTTCCGGGTTTCATGCGCTAGCCTCATCTCCTCAACAAACTTCGGAGCGCGCTCTATCATATCAAGATCCGGCTGTCCAAGAACCGGACCTGGAAGACTCAACCAGTCGTGGTTATGAGCAGCATATTCCTTTAGAGGGACCAGGAGATGTCGGAGCAGCAGTTCGAGAACAAACTCTGGAAGAAAAGAGCCTCCATGATTGAACTTCAGCTCCGGAGTCTCTAGGGCAACCAGCTCGGAGACCTCATCGCTCATTAGCTCGGCATCATCAAGTGACTCACCGGTAAAGCGAGTGCCGTCAGGGTTGTTATAAGCACTTAAGGTCGCACTCTTTGGATCGAAGTCACTCGGGAGCTTCTCCTTCAGCTTGAGTTTCCCAATCGCAGCATCGAACCCAGCTACCCAAGCATCATCCGTCGTGTACATCATGAAGTATTTGAACGAAGTAGAGCTTAGGAAGTCCCGGACAACCTTCACTCGGGTGTGATGGATATTCTCGGGCATCTGCTCCTTGAAACTACGGATCAACCCCAAAATGTCCCCACACCCTTTCTCCAAAGTCTCTCGCTCAATCCGGACCTGGGCCAAGTCATGTGCCAAGGCCTGGCGGTTCTCATCCGACCTATGGAGATCTGAGACCGCGGTATGGTACTTCTTCCGGTACTCTTGGAATTTTCCCTCCAGGTCTTTAACACTCGCCTCGGACTTCGACAGTTGAGAGTTAATCTCAGCCCTCTCTCCAGCTACATGAGAACATGCCTGGACCGCGGCAGTCAACTGAAAAGAAACGAACTTGAGAAACTTGAAAACAAAACAAGCGTGGAAATTACTTAAAGGGCAGAAGTCTCGAATACTAACCTTCCGGCTCGCTGCAGCCAATTCAGCTTTTCGCTCAACCTCATTCATTGCCACCAGTCTGGTCACCTCAGCCTCGAAGTCGTCATCCGAGCCGGAGACCATAACTGCCTTACCCTTCGCCTTCTTCGCCGAAGGAAGCGAACCTTCGGAAGCCCTCTTCGGCCCGGAGACAACCTTCAACACGGAAGACCCGGAGGCTTTGAGAAGCTTCTTCGCATCAGCCTCCTTTCCGGCCTTAGTTTTTCCTTAATTCGGAGTGGGCATCCGGAGCTCCTCCTGCCCCTTGGCGGCTCTCTCGGCATTCAGATCCGAGAATACCTCCGCATTGATGGGCTCTTCCATCGGGAAGGTGGTGGAAACCTTGATAGTCCAGCTACGATGTTGCTCGGCTATCTCCCGTTCTTGGTCTTCTCTCTGCGTCCTCTTCAGCTCGAGTAAGGCAGACATGATATATTCAAACTAATAAGCTACACAAGAAAAGAAGAATAGTTAGATCCGTATTTTTTATACTTGAAACAGACCAAAGAACAAAAAGAAAAGACATCAAGGAACACTTCGGATATACAACTACGAAACTACTACTGACCAAAATCACGTGGTGGATCACCACAGTAACACTCCGGAGCTAGTCCGGCCAAATAAGGCAAGGGCTGACAGATCAACCCTCGGAAGAAATAGGTCTCCGTTCAATTTCTTTTTCGAAGCGCCTGCATCCACAAGGACAAGTTCTTCGTCGGTGTCCAAGTGAATGGATAGATCGCTCGAGAGAATTTCTTCGGGAATAGCCACTTCTCCCGGCTCGACTCGGGCTCACCCTCCTTCATCGCCAGACGAATGAAGAAATACCTCTTCCACCACTCGACACCTAGCGAAGAAATCGGATCGTCAAAGAAAGCATATTTGGGCCTCACCAAGAAGGAATAATAGCTCGGATGCAAGTCACTGGCCTTGACCTCGAATAGCCTTTGAAAGTTCGCGGTAGTCAAATGAATGCCAATGCGTTTGCACAAGACTCCGAAACACATCAAATTACCCAAAGAGTTCGGGATAATTTAATAAGGGCTCAAACCCAAATCATTGAATATTTGAAGAAACTGTGAGGCAACCGGAAGCATCCACCCACAATGAAGTGACGCCTTGTACACCGCCATATACCCCTCCGGAGGGTTGTAAAAGGCATGTTTGGGATCCGGCACTATCAATTTCAAAGACTCGGGTATCTCATACCGATCTCGGATATCATCCAAACTCTCCGCAGTCAACTTGCTGGCTCGGGTGGGCAAAGTGTCGTTCGAGTTTAGCTCTCCTTTTTCATCTGGATGGACGACTTTCGCCCTACTCCTCGGGTATTTGATTTCGAACACCCGGCCGCTCAACGTCCCGATGCTATCATCCTCGTCGTCCTCCTCCTCATCAACTTCCTCCTCCTTCACAACATTAGCCTCCTTCGCCGTCACATTTCTACCCTCCGGAGCCCCAGCTTCAACCACCCCGGCATCCGGGTACAGATCGACATCTATCACCAGGATAATACGGAGCGGCGTCACTGCTCGGACCATATCTTCGATGCCCGTCTCGAACATGGCTACATTGGGGGCTTTGCTGACGGTATCTTCTATCATTTCAGCAAAGGGTTTTCGGAGATCCGGGATAAAGATTAATTGGTAAGGACGAATGCGAGTGTTATAACCTAAGTAACGGCATAGGAAACCGACCTTGGGAGGAAGCTCGTCACCCTCGGATCCATTGTTAGCACCAAACTCCCCAGTAGTGGTGAGATGGACAGGACCAGGTTGAGAAGTAGAAACCTCCGGCTGTCGATCCAGATCCGACGACCCGGGAACAATAAGGAGATAGGAAGAATTACTCGCCTCCGGGTTAGCCCCGGCTTCCTGTTGTTCGGATCCTTGATTCGGCTCCTCCAGAGCCCCCTCGGCAAATGCGTCAGCCAGCTCAGCCGAGGTCACAGAATACGACCCTGACTCCGAACTAGACTCGGGCTCGGATCCATAGCACTGACCTTCTCGGACGTTCTGGATATCACTATCAAACATCCTAGTAAAGGAAGAAAAGGGTTAAGTCTAAAAGGTACGGTCTAACCTAGTCGAGCAGATCAAGATCGAATTGGTGCAAAGCGTTTCTCATTGGATCCTAACCTAAAGGTCCCCCTAGTCCTATGTTCAGTTAGAAGTTAGCGGGTGCGGTTCAAATTATCCGGATTAGTCTAATCGTCTACGCGTGTTCAAGTTTCTCAGCACGTCCGGATAAAAGATAAAGTCGTATCATGCATATTATATACGATATATACGAAGCACTACATAAACAGAAACGAAGACAGAAACGAAGAACAATATTCCAACCATAAGAAGAAGGATCCGGATACTTACTTGCTGGTATAAGGAAATTGGATCGAAGGCAGATTCCACTTCGGAATGCTCTAAGTGCTTTGCTTCGGACTGCTCTTCTACTTTGCTTCGGATGCTGATTTTCACAAAAATTTACTCTCTAGAAATGCGATAAAATGGACGTTGACGGCTCCCCTATTTATAGGAGGGTACAATTTTGGAAATCCAACCGCCCACGCTATCGTGGCCATGATCTAACCGCCCACTATCTCTAATCCAACGGCTCAGATCATTTGGTGAATCTGAAAAGGCATAATGGACACTAATGCATTTTAACGACATTTGGTATCCCCCTCGGATTCCATAGACCTCCTAATGATATTACATTCGGATATGTCAGCCTAGCCAGTTGGTTTATATTAGCAAGGTTTACGATTCGTAGATGGTTATTTACTTCGGACGCTAACCTCCCGATAAGCTCGGATGTGCTATTCTACAACGCACACTGTAAAAGAAGATACAGATGCACGGTAATAAGCAAAAAGAGATATATACATTTTCAGTCCGGATATAATTATCCGGATAAGCCGTTCGAAACAACCACAAAAGATAGAGAAAAATATTGTCCGAAGTAACCAAACTTTGGCAAATTACAAAATTTCACGGGGCATACCCCGTCTTCACCAATTTGCATCATTCGTGTTGGATTCGTTAGTCTCCATGTAGGTATCCGAACCCACCCCCGCCACCACCCTCAACCGAGTGAGCCATCGCCTCCGAGCCTCCCTCTTGCACTTCTTCCGGATTGCGGCATGTGCGCGAGTGATCCAACGACCGATCTCCTTCAACTCCCACAAGTCCCTCTTCGGACAGGATAGCTCACTCAGGGTCGGATCAAGGTCAACTGGATCAGCCGACGTCCCCTCACCCGGATAGGCGGGAGAATGACAAACTCCACAGTCACAGTTCATCAAATCCTGCCATCCCTGATACCCATGGAAGATGGGAGCCTCGAATGGATGATTACTCGGCCTGCGAGCTGCGGATGACCGAGGAGCCGGAGCTGGAGCCTCAAATGGGACGATGACCAAATTGGGATCCTTCACCGGAATAGAATTCGGATTGAGAGCCAGTAGAGGGACATATGGACGAGTGGCATACTCGTCTTGGTAGTGGGCCCAGCGAGAAGGACCGGATTGACTCTTCGACATTCTGCATGCACAACAATCGAAGCAAGTTACAAACAGGTCTGAAGACTAGAAGACACGAACTCCAAAACCACAAGAGAAGAGACACTTACCTCGCGTAATCTTCTCTTCACTTCGGATGGGTTAAAATTTTGATCGACTATGGTAAAAATGAAATTGACAGCACCTATTTATAGGAGGATAATTTGGGCATCACAAGCATTTATTGCTTCCCGCCCCTTCATATTCACCGTTGATCTGCTTGATCCAACGATCACGATGCAACTCGAAAGACGAAAAGACACAATTGGTCACCCACAGCGTCGCTTCTGACAAGGGCACACCATTCAAGCAGTCACTCCGAATGTCTCAACATCCGGATGATGGACACATCCTGTCGGATGTATTAAGGTTCGGACGTTCGAGAGCTATCTTTCAAATACAAATACTCCTTTCTCAAAATGCAATCCGAGATCCTTTGCCTCGGATTGTATGAAAAGGAGGGGGGGGGGGGGAAGGAAACTCCCAAAGGAACC
>JAYMSP010004670.1:0-15600 GCA_036897095.1 Plantago elongata
AGTTCCTGATTCCGCCATGGGATGATTCAAGAAGTTTCACAACAGTTATGTAACTGCTGAGTAACTGTAGATTGTTGGAATGGAACTGCTAATTGGTGATTGAATGATTGATACAGCGGTTTTGACAATCTGCAGTTGATCGGAATTTGCAAAGAAGAAGAGAAAACAGAGTATGCTGAATCTCCTTTGATTGAAGGGTTGATCGATCGATTTTCGATTGAATAGCTCGATACCATGTGAAGGATATGAACAAGGATTAAGCATCAAATTTGTATTGATATTGATGGAGAAAATATACTCCAATGAATAATGAAATACAAGATTTGGTTCACTCTTCTCTATTTATAATAAACAACACTAACATAACCAACTCAATGTTAACCAACATCACACTCAACATCATCAATGTTAACTCAACATCTCAATAATCTCCTCTTAACACTATGGAGTAGAGATAATCTGGCACCCTCTTCTCCAGTCCCATGAAATCAAAGCATTTCACGAATTTCACAAGAAGGTCGTTGTAGGAGTGGACAGAGTCAGGTGGTAGATCAATGAACCAGCTCCGGGCTTTACCGTAAAGAGTAAATGTGGAAAAGAGCCAGGCCTTGGATGCATCAGATAAGTTGTAGAAGAACATGTGATGGTTAAACATGAAAACGTGTTCATTTGGATCCCCATCACCATAACTTCCATAAAACTTTGGCAGTTTTGAGGGTAGCTTGTCATAACTACGTCGCATTTCTTTAACTTCAGCCCGAATCTCATGAGATAAAGGAGATTCGAAGCCCTCGCCGTTGCTATTGGGTCTGGCCATGTCCAAACCTTTTTCACAGAAAGATAACAAAGATCACTAAAGGTAAAAAGAAAAAGAAGTGGCAAATTACGACCCGAACAAGGCTCAACCTACCTTCAACAACACCTAAAAAGCAAGAAAAATGAGAACTTTCTCAACGTAACCAATCATGTAAACTGCAAGTTTGAAGATTGTGAACAACTAGCTAAGAATTATACAGAAAGTAACTTTACAAAAATTACCAACAAAAGCAACTGGACATAAGCAATATTTATGATTCATGAGGATAAACATGGCAACCAGACTGAAATGCGTCCTAGATGAGGTAAGAACCGGGAAAGTAACAAATAGATTTAGTAAATCTCTCTTCTCTTTAACTTAAAATTACTTCAATTATATTCAATTCAACCTAGTTATAATTTATACTATACTTCTGATTCAATTCAAAATAAATCACATATTTGGTTCATTAATTGCTTTTTACATTACACCAAAATTTTCTTATCTATAAAAAAGTCTTATATTTTACTATACTTACCCTAGTTTTTAAGGATCGAATTTCAAATATTTTGCAATGTAAAAAGACTTAAAGGATATTTCTATTAGGGGAAAATTCGAAAAAATGTACCCTAAGTTGTGACATTTTCGAAAAAAGAATCTTTGGTTGTTACCGTCGAATTTTAGTACCTTGAGTTGACACTGTGTCTAATTTAGGTACCTCGTGACACGTGGTGGCTTAATTACGTGACACGTGTCACATTGAAATTTTAAAATTTTAATGGGTGAAATTGCAAATAAAATAAATTTTAACAATTTTCAATTTCACCACATAATTTTCAATTATTATAAATCAACCCTATTTTGTAAAATTAACATAAATGAAATAAGAAATCATTAATTTTAAATTACAAAAAAATTATATAAAAATAAAAAATAAAGAGTGGGAGACATATCTCTCTCGTAATTTATGGTTATAAATTGTTTAATATAATTCAAAAATATTTTTAAAATATAAAAAAATATTTCAGATTTTATTACATATAAAATAAATTAAAAAAATTCAAAAATGCAATTTGCTACAATAAACTTTTCAATTGGATTTTTGAATTTCGTAAGTAATGTTGTAAGTGATTTTATTTTTTATTTTTATAAATTATTTTCAATAGAGATATATTTTTATATGGGTAACTTAGTAATATTGTTAAAACTTAGGATTTATTTACAAATAATAAAGACGGTCATATTTACATTCAGGTTCACCGTATTTCTGTATTTTTCAATGTGACAATTGTCATGTAATTAAATTGTCACGTATCACGAGGTACCTAAATTTGACACAGTGTCAACTTATGATACCAAAATCACGATAACAATTAAATATATCTTTTTCAAAAATATCACAACTTAAAATACCTTTTCTGAATTTTTTCCCCGAATTTTACAGTTGAAATTGTCATTCTCATCATTATATTGTCTCAAAATTCACAAATCCTCAAACCAAATACAACCAATAATGTTTGCTCAAATGAGATGGACACCATAATCCAAACCAAACACAACAAAATCAACCCATGTCTGACAGTGTATTAGATTGATTCTATAAAGTATAAACCATTCTAAAGGGAACCAAACACGCTATAACAAATCCAGCCTGCGAGTTGTCTGTCACTTGTCACCATCACACTTCTCAATGTTTGTTAGACTTTCACGTATATTTTTAATACATAAAAATAACTAGTAATCCTGATTCACTTAAACATTATAAATTATTAAATTAATTAGTATATTAATATTGTTAAGCTTATTATAGGATTATTAGATTTTTGAATTTTATTTTATATTTTAAAAAGGCCATGAAGAAGGACCCTAACAATGGATTTTAATCGAAGATTTGAAGACTGAAGATTGCATAAGTTTAATGAAGACATAAGGTTAAGTCTTCTCAGATAGACTATGATCAGAAAGCATATTGTATAGTGCATATATTACACATAACAAGTCTATGAACATATGACATCACTGAGTTCAGGAGCATGCTAGCTTTTTTTTTTTTAGGAGCATGCTAGCTTTCATAAAGGCTCATGTGTCCGTTGAGACTACAAGACAAGAAAATAACACCGGCTGGAAAGTCGTTCAATGCATAGTCCTCTCTGAAAAATGAGAAGGGGACTTCTGAGTACTCATTTCAATATATAACAGATTGAATTTTGAGAAGGTCTAACGGATACTATTCAAACGACTCTCAAATTCATCTATAATTACCACCACTTAGAAGCTGAGAAATATACACACGAACTACGCTCATGTCTACTTATCAAGCAAGTATTCTCTCAAGCATTCATACTACCATTCTCCAAGCTTACTGTTGCGACTAACAAACTCAAAGAATTACTAGTAGTTCTAAGTGTCATGAACATATAACAATAGATTCTTATTCGTGAAAGAGTTGGACTTTCAGATTCCCTTTCTGAAGCTCATTCTCAATAACGGATACCAATTACTTGGGTCAGTAAAGAGAACCTACCATACATTGAATAAGTGTGTCAAGTAATGTTATCTCTTCTAAGCTCTCTGAAAATATAGCTGAAAAGTTATACAAGAAGCTTACCTGACATATCAACTTATAACCAACACCATCAAGGCGTGGAGTACATGAAGTACTTGGTTTGGGAAATCAAGGAAAAACTCAAAGGTTATCTTGAGTAGAGGGAGTACTTGGCTCGTGGAGCTAGGAAAAAACTCAGGGAAACATTTGGTTGGGAACCATTTGTTTGTAGGGAACTTAGAATAGAATATATTGTAAGGTGAACTCAATTGTACGTTCTAGTGAATTTCATGTCTCAGAAAGGTCGAGCGGATTAGTTGGAGGATTACGCCACCTATAAATACCACTATAATTTATGTGTTATTACTATTTTGTATTTACATTCCAGCATTAGACACAGACATATTTATTACTGCAAAGCACAATCACATTTATCTATTGCTTAACTCTTCCGATCTCTGAATTTAAGTATAAGAAATTCATCAATTTTTGAGAAATAGTGTTTATCGACAAAAGTTAAAAAGGATTGTTCACCCTCCTCTCTAGTCTTTTCCTTTGTCGTTATCTGGACCAACAAGTGGTATCAGAGCAGGAGGTGCCCAAGCCTTCTGCACTGAACTTCGATCCCCCAGATAGGTAAAGGTTTTTGTCGCTTTTCGAGGACGTTTTAATTTGTGTGTTATGCGTGCAGGTATGTCTCTGAGTGATGCTCCGAACTGAAGCCCAAGAATTAGGAGAAATGGAAGAATAACATGATGTTGCATCTTGAAGCAATCAGTGATGAGATGATATATGTCATCAAGGACGGACCAATCAAGATCAGACAGCTCAAACAAGTCATTGGAGTGTCTAACGGTCGGAGAAACACTGGTGCTGAAGGTAGTGACACTTTGACTAGTGATAGTGGTCGTGTTGCTACTGGACAAGTTGAGTATGAAGAAAAACCTCGTGAAATCTGGACATCGAAAGATGCCAAGAGACACATGTTGGATGGTCAAGCTCGTAACATTATCATTATATCGACACCTGAGCATATATAGTGCAAACTGTGGTGTACGAAACGGCGAAAGTTGCATGGCAATTGATTGAATAAATCTGTGTCGGAACTGAGAAAACCAAGGAAAACAAGTTCGAAGTTCTATTGAAGTTCCAAAACTTCAAAAAGGGTCCCACAGAAACTCTGGAAGAACTTGATTTTCGGCTTACTACTCTCATGAGTGATATAGCTGCACTTGGAGAAAGTGACTCATATTCAAATTCTGAGAAGGTGAAAACCATTGTTAGAAGTTTGAACCAAAATTGGGAACACACCCGATATTTCTACTTTAACCAGAAAATTCCACATATCACTCCAGTGGAACTCTTTTCACATTTAGCCACTATGAATTATGAGACAACCCAACGAGGATTGGTTGCAGCTGAAAAGTTGCAGAGTGTTGCTCTAGTCACACAAGGTACTTCTGAAAACAAGGATACCATAGAAGTGTCTGAAGAAAATGCTCTTGTTGTGTGTCACATGAAGAAATATGTGAGTCTTGAGATAGACAGGAGAAATTTAAAAGAGAAGCTGAAAAAGTTTCTCGGCCCAAACTTACATCAATACAAGAACATCCAAATGAACAACTCTCTGAACAACCCTGCTCATAAAGTTGTTAGTACTGAAGTCGCTGAAATTTGGAATGACATCGGCTTCTATTGTCAGAAACCCGATCACTTCAAACGTGATTGTCCTGCTTTTAACAAAATTAAGACGAGTGACAAAAAGGAGAGAAGAACATTTAAAAGAACTCAAAGGGCATTGCTCACTGAAGAGAGAAAGAAGATCCAAATTCAACTTGATGCTTTGAATATTGAATCGGATTCTGAAGATGGAGTTGTTGAGATAGTAGGTCCTGACATATCCAACATTGAAGAATGTCTTATAGCTGATGAGGTAATAAACACATCACAATTCTTGTACTACGAAAGTGATGATGACGGCGTTAAGGATTTGGAATTGGTCAAGAGTGAACTTAATCTATATGAGAGAGAATTTTTTGTTGCTGAATGAAAGATCAAAATTCTGGAAGAATGCAAAGAAACTTTTGAAAAAGAGATTTCTAATTTGACCAAGGTTATCGTGATAAAGGACGCTGAAATAACATATCTAAAGTCTCAGATATCGGAGAATGAAAATTCTCATGAGCTAGCCTTGAATGAGCTAAATGAGAAGTTGAAGAAACTTCATCCTGAAAATGATGAACTCAGAAAGAAAGAGGTTTATTTCAAATCATTTGTCAAAGCTAGTTACACTCTCACGGAGGTTCACTGAGAAAGGAGGACTTGACTTGATGCCCAATCAAGTAACTCCACTCCTCTAAAAAAAGAGTGATGGAAGGTTGACCATTGTAAAAAGTCATAGAAAGGTTCCAAAGAAACCTATAGCATTGGTCATAAAGCTAAGGTTCTTGACAAAGGTAAAGCATTTGCGACAAAACCTTTGAAGGAACAACAAGTCCCAAAGAAACTTGTGGAAAAGGTTTCTGAAAAGAAACATGATCCTATGACTTGTGATCATCCACAATGTTGTATCACCAGGAAGGGAAGCATCGCTGGTCTAGGTGTATTTCCTTGTACCATTCTATGGATATAGGGATGATGCAGAAACTAGCGAGGCCGCTAAAATCGTGTTCAGTAAGTCGATGGTGCTCGAAATGGTATTGGCTATCGTGCTATCGAGAATGTCCTCATGCAACAATATAAGGAAGGACAAGAACGATGGTGGAAAGCTAGAATTAATTGTATCAATTATACGAAGTGGAAGCAATCCCAAGCCATTGAAAAACTAAATGCCAGGGCTAGAAGAAACTTTGCCAGGAAGACTAAGCTTGTTGAAAAGCAAACTTAGAAACCTAACAGGTTTCTGAAACCACCACAAGGAACACCAAGGAACACTCTAAGAAGGAAGATCGATCTGAGATCCGATGATTCTAGAATTCCTCATTATGTTCCAAGTAGACAAAAACCTACTCCTAAGAGATTCATTCAGAAATGGATTCCCAAAAGAAGAACATTTAGTCTTAGTGGTTCTGTTTCTGAAGCACGACCTAGCTCATGTTTCATGTTTTGTGCAGAACGCGTCATGGACTAAGGCTCAATGGCTATTTGATAGTGGATGCGGGAAGCACATGACAGGAGACAGAGCAAACTTGGTTAATTATAGAGTATGTGATACTGGACCAAACATCAGGTTTGCTGGAGGAGAATTAAATCCTTCTATAAGATTTGGCAACGTCAAATTGGGATCCCTCACAATCTCTAATGTATTACATGTTAAAGGTTTGAAATATAATCTTCTAAGCATGAGCCAGTTTGCAAATAGGGGATATTCGGTGAAAATAAAATCAAAATTCTGCACATTGATTGACAATGAGTCAAAAGCAAACAATCTTGGTTGCTAGACGGAAAGGAAGTATATATGTCGCTGATTGGACCTCTGCCACAACTGAAAAATATCTCATGGTAAGTCAATCAGAACACACGGAAGATCACTGGTTATGGCACAAAAGAATGAGTCACTTGAATTTCAAAACTCTGAACAAACTTGCCAAGAAAGATTTAGTGGTTGGATTACCTAAAACAACATTTAGAAAGAACGGTGTCTGCTCTGCTTGTCAATTGGGGAAACAATCCAAAACCTCTTTCAAGTCCAAAACTAGACATTCAAGTGTTAGACCACTGCAACTATTTCATATGGATCTTTTTGAATTATCGGTAACCAGTTATGCAGGCAAGAAGTATGGTCTAGTTATTGTAGATGACTTCTATAGGTTTACATGAATTGTCTTTCTGAAACAAAAATCTGATGTTAGGGTGGAGATAACAAACTTGCTGAACAAGCTTGAAGTAATGATAAATGACAAGGTGTCTGCAATCAGAATAGACCATGGTACTGAATTTGTCAACCAGTACATAAAAGAGTTTTGTACCTGCAAAGGTATACAACATCAACTATCTTGCTGAAAGGAAGAATAGGACCCTTAAAGAAGCTGCAAGGACAATGCTAGCTGAAACTGAAATAAGTGAAGTTTATTGGATTGAAGCTGTAAATGCAACATGCTACACTCAGAACAGATGTAAGAGCCATGAAATTTATTACGTGTATCAGAAATTAATTTAATATTAATATTATTATTTTAATTGACCATTGACTACTGACTCGACGTGTGCGAATATATTCGACCATTAACAACGAGTCGAATTCGAAAATTAACGGTCGGTTATACCCGCCAGTTAATTACGAATAAGAGTTAAGTTATTATTTGATTAATAAAATAATAATAAAAATAAAATAATAAAAATTATTTTTATATTTTTGATCCTAGTCCAGTTCGTGTCCGGTATCGTCCCGGATATCGAATTTTCATTTTTCGGAATTTATTTACGAGTCGTTTGGAGTCTAGAAGGAACCAGGTATACATAATGGTAAAATGATCCTTATACCCTTCACTTATCTTCTTCCCCAATTTCTTTCCCCCGTTCAAATCGATTCAATCTGCCATGCTTCCACCGACCGCGCCGTATTTCTTCTCCGTGAAGGAGCCGCCGCACCGACCAGCCGCCATGGGAGAAGACCAAACTGCCCTCGCCGCCAATGACACGCAGTCGGAGGAGAGACGCGTGTCGGACGCGTTGCAAACGGATAACACGCAGTCGGACGCGTGTCGACCGGAGGGAAGAGATGAACGAGAGGCCGGCCGCCTTCACGGCTATAAATAGCCATTCTCCGCCCTCGTTCCCATCAGACCACCAACTGGAAAGAAATCGAGCCCTGCCCGTTTTCTTTATCTCGCCCTCAATTCTTCCGCCTCACTCCGCCACCCATCACCACCGCACAACCTCTCATCGTCTCTCACCGTGCCTTCATTTCACCAGATTAGTGTCGTTACTCGCGACCAATTTCTCCGGTTAGTGCCTTCTCTTTCGATTTCAATCGAATTTGGGATGGGGAAAAATTAATTATTAAGTTGTTTTATTTGTCGAATTGTTGTTCTAGTTGAATTATCCTGCTTGCGTTGAATTAAGCTTGTATCTGTGTATATGGCTCGTGAGTCGTGTTGAGCTATGTTGATTGTTTTAGTTATTTTCGTATAAGGTGTTGTGTTTGAAAGCATTCAGCTATGCATCGGATTTTGCAATTCAATTTGGTTGTATGCCTATGTATTTTAGTTGACTGAAATTGGACCCTTGGAGTTCTTGTGCAATGCTTATGTTTGTGTTTCCACCCCAGTAGCTATTGTTCTGGCATTGGCAAGATTGCAGTGATGCTTGGTTTCTTTAAAACCCGATGTTTTGCGCTTGCCCAGTGTAATTTGAGTTTATGTGTTCGTTTGATTTGATATTCCCTTTTCTTGTTGCTTTTCCCTCATGTGTGCTCGGTGTCGATTTGTTGTAGCATTGAGTTTTAGGTACTGTATTACACTAGTTCCCCATCTTGGCTCGTCTTCCACTACATTTGACGCGCCCCTGGTTTTACCTGTGTGTTGCTGGTTGTGGAGTCTGTAGTTGATTTTAGATAAGGAGGTTGTTGCTTGAGTTATCAGACATGTCTCATCTTATTTTGTTCGTAAGTACCCTGGAGGAGGTAACAGTTTATAGGATGTAAGCTATTGGGCAATATGGTCGATTTACTACTGTATTTTGTACCAATAGAGAGAACTGTGGTTTCAACTCTTAGGTTTTGTTCACTCAAGTTTTTAAATACTCTGTTAGAATATGCAATAGCTATATCGTTGCTCAAAACTGAATATCAAATATAGGTGAAGGTTAAACTAGTTGTACAATGAACTTCTTAAAACTAAATTCTGATAGGAAAGATTTTGATGTTGGGTTGATCAGGCGAAGTCTAGAAACTCTTCCTGTGTTTGTGTGTATGTCAAATGCATATAGGGTATCTACGTGCTCTTACTTGCTGGAAGCTAGTCAAAATGTCATTTAATGCTTAGATGACTCGGTTGCTTGTTATGCTTCTACCGTGTGAAGATAAATGTTATCTGAAAATAAATGAAATTAACTAGATATTAATAAATTATTTTACTTGTTATGATTGTGTTATTGGGGGGAATTTACGGGAATTTTATAATTATTCTCGCGTAAAGTTAAGTAGTGTTGTCCGTGTATCAGGAGTACAAAGTTCCATAGCGTACCAGGCCACTCAAGGTGAGCGATTTCAGGCTTTCGGCATCCGGCCCTTTGAAAGTTGTTACCGTTCATTTCTTTAAATTCCAGTACATGTTCATGTTTATGTACCTGTCTGTCTAACATTGACTTCGGCCACGCGATGACGACCAACCGACCCGACCCGACCCGATTACTTATTATGATTAATGACTGTATAACTGTCGATGACTTGTATTTTAGAGATACCTGACTCGTATTGACCTGATATTATATTATTCCAGTTATCGATTGATATTTCAACCTGATTCTGTACTGTTGATCCATCTGAACTGCATTTCACGAAAACTGATTTTAAAAAGCAATCACACACTGTTTTTGAAAAAATTTGGGAAACCGTCCTGGTCGACGTTGTCGACATACTGTTGTAAAGCGATCTGCAACACTACTTGTTCGGGTACCACTGACTGTACATACTATTCAAATGGTCTGATTTTATGAGTTGTGATGGGTCGTGCCTGTCATAAAAGCAATTCCACGCACAGTCACACTGCTACTGTTGTTGACCGTAACCTGATCCGTTCGGTCTAGCCCAAGACAGTTATTGTTTAGTACTGTAAATATGGCACCTTTCATGTGCTATGATCCTGACTGACTGATAACGGTTTTCCCCACTGTTCAAAACTGCCTGATCAGTGTGTTGTGTTGGTTTGCTATACTGTTGCATTCATGCATTATCTTATACTTGCTTGATTATCCTCACTAAGTCTGTTGACTTACGCTCTTCCTGTTTAACTTGATTTCCCAGGTTTAGAGTACGAAGAAAGGTCGGGATAGATAGATAGATAGACGGACTAGGACTTATTTCCGCTGCTGATCTCGTAGATGTGTGTGATAATTATCGAATCATAAATTACATTTGGGGTTTTTAATAATTATTACTTTGATATATGTATGTATTTGGAAGTTCGGCATAATCCTTGACGTCCGAACCAGACGGGGCCTTACAACAGATGTTTGATAACCAAACACCATGACAAAACTCCTTATGAGCTTTTGGTTGGTAGACCCCTAATATCAAACATTTGAGACTGTTTGGTTGTAGATGTTTTGTTCTTAACAATGAGAAAGAATTTTTGAGAAGAATTTTACCAAAGGCAGACGAAGGTGTATTTCTTGGTTATTCTATGAATATCAAAGCTTAAAGTGTATACAATAAGAGAACAAAGAAGATTGAAGAATCAGTTCATGTGGTATTCTATGAAGGAAGCAAGAAGAACCTTCAGAAAGGAGAAACTCTGTCATTAATTTTGAGGATGAGTCTGACGATGAAAAGCATGATGTGCCTAGTAACAACCAGTTGACTCTTAGACATAATGAAGAATTTCCTATGAGGATTCCAGAAATGGAAACTGAGAATATTCATTGTAGAGACCTTTCTGGGAATAACCTTTCTGAAAGTCGTATTCCAGAAATCTCTCACACTGAACAAGTGTTGGTATTTATTGCACTTCTAGTGTACAAAATATCACTGATAGTGAAGAAGTATCAAGTCATAATCGTAGTGAATCACATTCAGATCATGTAGATAGTGACCCTACTGGTTCAAAACCTATTATGAAATTGATTAAAGATCATCCTGAAAAGGATGTGATTGATCCTATTGATCAAGGTGTTAGAACTAGGAGAGCAATCGTTGAAAATGTTGATTCTCTCTTTGGTTGTTTTATCTCAAAAATTGAACCTAAAATCATTGAAGATGCATTAAAGGATCAAGACTGAATCTCTGCAATGCAAGAAGATTTGGATCAATTTGAGAGAAACAAGGTCTGAAAACTAGTTCGATTTGTAGAAGGAATATATGTGATTGGAACTATGTGGATTTTCAGAAAAAAGATGAATGAGTCTGGTGAAATAACCATAAAGAAAGCTAGGTTGGTTGCCAGTGGATTTTCCCAGACTGAAGGCTTAGACTTTGATGAGTCAAATGCACTAGTTGCAAGATTGGATGCAATCAGACTATTTCTTGCATTTGCAGCTCATAATGACTTTAAAGTTTACCATATGGATGTTAAAAGTGCATTTATGAATTGTGAACTTGATGAGGAAGTCTGTGTTGATCAACCACCAGACTTTGAAGTTTCCTCATAAATTAGGATGATCTATAACGTACAAAAAGCTATGTATGGAGTGAAATAGGCTCCAAGAGCATGGTATGACACTTTGGTCAAATACCTTCTGGATAGTGGTTTTAAGAAATGTGAAGTTGATAAAATTTTATTTACCTTAAACCATGATTGGAAAATACTTTTAGTTCAAGTATATGTTGATGACGTTATATTTGGATCTAAAAGACAAGCAACTTTGTGATGATTTTGCAAATCTCATGAAAAGCAAATTTGAGATGAGGATGATGGACGAATTGAACTATTTTCAAGGTTTGCAAGTCAAGAAACTCGATGACGGAATATTCATTAGTCAAACAAAGTATACAAATGCTCAACAAGTTCAGTCTGAAGCGTTCTGAGAATGCTAAGATACATATGAGCATATAAACCAAAATGAATTATACTGAATCTGATAAGAGTGCTGAAGAACATAAGTATAGGAAGTTGATAAGTTCACTACCCTACCTTAATGCAAGCAGACCTAATATTCAATATGCAGTTGGTGTGTGTGCGCTAGATTTCATACAAATCCTATGCAATCACACTACAACATTGCTATGAAGATATTGAGGTACTAAGGAAGTTGGACTGTGGTATCTTAAAGAAAGTGGATTGAGTTTGGTTGGCTACTCAGATGCTGACTATGTTGGATCTATGTTTGATAAGAAAAGTACTTCAGGAACTTGTCAGTTTCTAGACACTAGACTTATCTCATGGTTTAGAAAGAAGCAAAACTCAACTGCTACTTCTACCACAAAGGCTGAATATATTGTTGCCAGTTGTTGTGCTACTCAAATTTTATGGATACAACAACAACTCAGAGTCTATGGACTCAATAAAGAGAAAACTCCAATATTATGTGACAACACAAAGCTATTGCGATTACTCAGAATCTAAAGTTCTATGCTAGAACTAAGCACATTGATGTTAGACACCACTTCATCAGAGACCATGTTGATAAAGGCAATATAGAGATTCTAAAAGTTGGTACTAAAGATCAACTTGCAGATATCTTCACTAAGCCACTCCAGGAAAGTATGTTTTTAACCTTAAGAAATAGTTTTGGGTTAATGGAGTTGCCACATAACTGAAAAGTTCTGAATCTCTAAAAGAGTGAGTAATAACAAGAGAAAAAGGAAACATGTTTCTGAAACGGGTATTCATAAAACCTATATGAAAAGAAGGATGTTAAGGTTTATGGGACATGAGACTCAGAAAGCCTAAGGTCTTCTGGAAATAGGAGTCCAAAAAGGTTGGTTGGTATATAGTCCATAACTATATAAACTAGAACTCAAATACTATGGACATGTCAATATCCAGTGGTATTTTCTGAAAATAGGAACTCAGAAAACCATTTAAGTCATGAAGTATGGGGGAACAAATAATCCTACAAAGTAAAAATTTTGAGAGTCAAACATGTCTAGGGTTTTGTGTTTTTACCATTTTAATTATAAGTAACATAAAACAAGACTTGCTCTCTGAATGAAAAGACCAAAGGTTTTGGTGTGTCACACTAACAATGACTTATGTATATATATTACCAAACTTCATTAAGTGGAACAGGAACAATTGTTGATTGATATAATTGCTTTATATTTAACCAT
Source organism: Plantago elongata (assembly GCA_036897095.1). NCBI lineage: Eukaryota > Viridiplantae > Streptophyta > Magnoliopsida > Lamiales > Plantaginaceae > Plantago > Plantago elongata. Next base: position 13,270 of record JAYMSP010004670.1, read on the forward strand.
AGCTCTTGATGAATAAAACTTTGATCTCAACGAAAGATTAAATCTTTGCAAGTAATGCCTATTACAAAAACAGTCATGGCCCACTATGCATTTAATGCAAAGTAGAAACGTATACCACGCCGATGCAATGTATATAGATACACATACGAATTTCTATACGTATGTTGTATCTATGTAAGTTTAACTTGCTATATATAAAGGATTCTGGTAAGAGACAAACACTTTTACCAAATTCGAAATCTTCGCTTGCATCAAAACATCAAAAACTCTCTATGTTTTCTACAAATCCTTATGTTAAGCATATGTTCCTTGTTTAGTCTTCTAAATAGGTAGACTAAAATATCTCGAATTCAAGCACTTTCATCGATGACCTTACTCTAAATACTCTATATAAGAGATGACACCCAGAAAGACCTCTTCCAAGAACTCAGTTGCGACCACTTCCTCTACTGAAAAGCAAGGAGAAAATGAATTGCAAGTGTTGAACAAACGCTTGCTGGGTGATTTCAACCCATAGGACTGGACCTCCAGCCTTAAAATTGATTGGGGAGCACACATTGTTGAAAAATACCTTAATGTTGCTATCTCCTCCACACCATACATAAACTTGATTGTGAAGATGCTTTCAAAAGAACACATCAAGAAGTTTCTCTGTGCTGCACCCAGTGGATTATCTCCACAAGATGTCTTAGAATTTTACAACTCTTCCCAGGTCTACACCAGGATGGTGAACAATGTTGAGGAATCGTTCATTAAATCCAAGGTTCAAGGTGTAGAAATACATCTTGATTGTGACTCTTTCTGCAAAATCTTTCGTGTCAAGAATCGTGGGACAACTTATGAAATCAACACGAGAGACAAGGGTCTGCCCAAAACACTCAAAGTTTATCCCTATGAACAAGAGGAAGTAAACGGGCGGATGATCACTTTTTTCACTGTGATTAATCTAGTGTCGGATGAAGAAGAAGAAACTGACGAGAATGATCTTGACACTTCATCTGAACAACAAGATGGAGGTGATGACCACCAATCTGATGATGACAATGATGATAGTCCAAGACCAGGGACAGGTGGAATGGCACAAGAAAGTGCAGGAACATGTACTCGACCTGCTCCAGACTCTGCTCATAGAGACCCACCATCATCACCCAATGCATCACCACCACCAGTTGAACAATAAAGAGACAATGAAAATATTCAACATACTGCTATACAAGAAGATCTTGAAGCCGTTGAACATAGAGTTGCCAAACCCAAGGAAAAATTGGATGAAGAAACAAGGCTCAATCAAGAGTATCAGTCTCTAATTGAAGTCAAAGAGGCCTAATTATTGAAGATTGAGGCTGAGAATGCAAAGGAGAAGGCACTCTTTGCTGAAAAGCTACAATTGAAGAAAGATATCGATGCCACGGCTGCAAAGTTGAATGCTCTGGTGATATACGATACAGAGCATGATGCTAAGGTTGTATCAGATAGGCTAACTAAACAATCATCTGAGAAAGACAACGTCAAGGGAAAAGGTAAAATGGCTGATGGGCTCGACACTATTGATCATAATGATCACATCTACGTGAGCATTGCTGATGATGATGAAACACAGGACATGGCTCCAAAAGAGGATGCATATCTTCTCCTCACCTGCCATTACTTCCATAGACGATAAATTCTTGGGAAGAAGCACTGTTTTTGCTAAGTTGCGATCTGAGTTGGTTGCTGAAGACTCCCATGTACTTTCATATTTTCCATCCGACCTAAAATCCATTGCTAAGATCTTGCTACACAGAGCCACTAGCATTGCCTTATCTCAGAAATATCTATGCATGGTTCGTGATGAAGACTGCAAAATGCCAACAAGTCACTTGAGGTAGCATATTATGCCACTTAGAAAGCAGAAGCTATCTATCGTCCGCTTGAGAGTTGAACCAAAAGAAGGAGTTACTCCTTAAAGAAAATCAAGAGCTCAGAGCATAAGTCCGGAAGCTTGTCTAGGTTCACAATAATCTGCAAAAGAACTTCGAGTCAATTTCTCATTCTTACGTTAGTTTGAGTCAGTCACACATGACTGTGGGGGAAGAGAATCAAGCTGTCCAGAAAGGCAAAGGTAGAAACATAAAACAACTACCTCCCTCCACAAGTCAGGTTCCAGAATAGTACATCCCTTCTAAAGAACTCCAGGTTCCATAAATAAGAGTTAGAACATCAACAAAGCTTAAACGCATAATAACTTGGGGTTCCAAGGCCCTTGTAATAACTGAAGAGGAGGAGAAGAAGAAGAAGAAGAAGAAGAAGAAGAAGGGGGGGGGGTTCAATGGTCAGGAAACATGTAAGTCA
>JAYMSP010004671.1:0-15597 GCA_036897095.1 Plantago elongata
TATATATATATATATATATATATGTGAGAGAGAAAGGGGGAGAGATTCATCAATATTTTTTAATTTATCACTCGATAAAGATTGATGATCCCTCATAGACCTTTTTTTTTTAAATTGAGAAGGTAGAAAGAAGTAAAATAATATGGATAATTATTTGACATTATATGGTTGACAAATACTAATTTATTATGCATGTATCTAAATATTTGAACAAAACACCAAAATGAAATGGAAAAAGAAATTACAGGAAACTAATTATAAAAGAACAAGGAATAGTTTACGAAATATTCCTTTTTAATTATTAATAGAATAAAGCAATCCATATTTGTACACCATTCACAATTTTCTAAGGAAAATTGAAATAGTGGGTGGCGCCCTAGTGGTAATATAGTATAGTAGTAGTATTAGTAGTAGTATTAGATTAGAGATAAAGTTGATATGATGATAATTGGGGTGGTTATGATGATAAAGACATTTGTGCTACCGAGACTATTTTTTGACCGTGGTGGCTAATTTAGCTCACTGTTCTTAAATTACATGTGACAAGATACCAATACATGATTACCATATCAGACAAACAGATCAAAACACAATTATATCAAACCAGTTAAATACTGGGCTACCTTTTATGTAAGTCACCAGCTATAATTTGCTTATATTAACAAGACATCAGAATTGATTACGATTATAATAGTAAGAAGATGACTTCAAGTTCTTGGATGGATTTAAATTACAGATCCTTATGCTTTAGGTTATAAATTTACATTCCACATTTACGTCTCATAAGTCACAGATTACAAACTGATCATTTGACTATCTAAATTGTATAGCATCTAGTAGTATGACTTATCAATGGTCTGTCGACACATCTGTTTTTTTGAAAATCATAAAGTTCATTAACATTACAGAAGACATAATATTGTCTGCTCTGGTTGGAATTGTTTCGCATACCGGTATACACCTAATACATGTTAAATGTGCATCATCTTCACGCACTTATGTAAAGATATTCTATGCTACGAGTACTGAGGAATACAGATTGCATATCTAATTCAGGAGAAATAAAATTTGATAAACAGGGATGTGTATCAGTATATGTGCTAGTAATTGATTTAGTCATGAGACCAAACTTGACGGTTTAAAACACTTCTCTAAGATCAAACACATTACTGATCCTTGTGTTCGGCCCTTGAGTTGCATCGAAACCTACTAATTTTCGAAGATCAAACAGGTTACCATCCAGAACACTTCTCCCAGAAATTGATGAGAAAATAAACAGCACAGATATGCAGTTAACTGTAAGGCAGAGAAGGGAGGTTCCAGTAATATTATGAACAGATGGAAGCTACCACTGCAGGGATTTCAAGTCTCAATTAGAAACTTACATAATACACATATACAGACCGTGGATTACTTGCAAACCCCAAAGAATAAAATTACAATCCACTGCCATCAATCACATATTCGGCAGGGACAAAGCAATGTTGAACAAAGGCGAATAACGAAAAATAAGAAAGCCCGCGTGCAACTAACTACACATGGATTTGTGATAGAATTGAAACCAGGCCTGCATAGAATCGCATCCCCAGCTTCACGAGCTTTCCATCCTATATCTGTAGATCGTCCAATGATAACTCATGGGCAGCCATCAACTTTAGTTTCTGCAACATATGTAAAGAACACAAGTATATGAATGAATCCCCAAGCAAAATTTAGACCATAACTGTACATGGTGCCCTCTATGCTGATATACATTTGACAATAGCATCAGTGAAAACAGAAAAGGAATAGATCTTGCAGCCAACAATAACCCTCAGTGCATGACAATGCCTTATATTGCCTCGAAGGGACTAGAACTTGTTAAACATTGAAAGCAATAAACTTTGAATTGTGAGGGAATCTTCAAAATGAATTGGGTTTTCTCAGAAATCAACCACTCATACCATTATACCAACAGATATCTGTTTTTCTAGTAAAGACCCAAACCACCTTTTATGTATAGGTAGGCATCCTTTAAAACCTCTTATCAGAACTATCAGAATTCAGAACATCAAAATAATACTATATGGCGCCCAGTAAGGAGTCAATCAGAACATCAAATAATTAAGCACTGTACCGTGATAAACTTCGGTGGATCGTCAATACTGGATGATCCTAGAACAATCTCGCGATTCAACTTTGTGGATAGCTTGTGGCAAACTCGTAGCTGTAGGAAAATGAAAAATACCAATGTGAATCATAATATGCCTAGCCAGGTAAAAGTGAGAGAAGTTATAAATATTAGTACCTCAGACCGTGTAGCACCACCAACTATGAACACAAAAATACGTTGACCCATCTTCTTGAAGTCACTAGACGCATGCCTCAAAATAGAATCACTACAAGAACAGAAAGACTAAATTCAGAAATCAATGGAACACAATATAATCAACTTCTTGTGCAAACAAAAAAGATCCACTTGTTCACTTTACTGAAAGTTTGGGCTTCGGCTAAATTTCACAGAACCATCTACAACACTAGAGATAAGCAAAATGCCACAAATACCTTGAATTTCCATCATCAGAGTTTCGAGGACGGGCCCATGTTGGTGTCCGTTTAGATCTCATCGAATGGGGTGTTGGAACTGGAGTTATCCTTGAAGATACTGACTGAGAGGTTCCATGAACAGTAGGACTAGGATCATTCATGCATGGATAATCATTCTTCGGTAGTTCACCTTTATTAAGTTTCTCAATAAGTTCCTGCAGGTAAGGACAAGTAAGATGATCAAGACGTATTATACATTTTTTTTCCCTTCCAAAATAAATGTTACTAATACTAGTAAGGTCATAAATACCAAGGATCTCTAAGGGGCTGGGTACACATGATAAAAACATATTCTTGTGTTCATCGGACAAATTTACTAAATGAAAGGAATGTCAGTGTATAATTTACCTTCCTCAAATTCCGTGTTTGGTTAACAAGGGTACACGCAAAATATGCGCTCACTCATCCAACAAATTATATTTACTAATACATGATACGTCGAACTCGAATACGTAGTATGAATACGAAAAAAAAATGAAGCAAAATTAATGATTGAGCAACTGTGTTGCACCAAATACGCCAGTTGACAGAAAGTTATAAAAAAACGTGTGAACTAATAGGCATCACCAGAATTCAATTAATTAATTCCTTATATGCTCCTGAAAAATAAAGTGTAAATAATCACACCACTACTTAAAGTAAAAGGCACATTAATGACGCAAAAGCCTACCAAATAAGTAAAAAATAAAACCCTAAAAATGTATATGTTTCAGCATTTCATTCCTTGCAAGCCAACTAGCCAAGCATTCCATCACTGATTCACCAATGAAAGAAATCCGTGCAGTATTTCTTATCCACATGTAAACTTTCTCTTCTCCATATATTTTCAAATCCAGTATCACCTCTCAACATACATTCAATTTTTGCGGATCTTTTTGCTCCAGTTAGATCTTTCTCTTTGCCCTCTCACACATACATTGATTCCAGCAATCGATTCAAGTATAAGAACTAGTACAAGAATGAATTGTGTATCGGTACGCACGAACTAGTATGTAAGTCTTCAGGAGTTTGACAAATTATGTAACCTGATCTAAGCAGTCTGAGCATGACAGCTGCGTATCAAACATTAAGTTCTTTACTTCTCGGTATTCATGGAGTTGGCATGTCTCAGGCAGGCGATGCCTTGGCAGACAAAAAAAAACTCATCGAGAGTCAAGACACAGACAATCAAATCTAGTATACCCTCTTGTGTGTTGAGTCAATCAATCTGCCACTAATCCTATATCTTTACCAAATGGACCTCAAAAGTCACTAGTTGTCTGAATTAACAACAAAGGAACAGCATAACTGCCATCAATCAGACCAGGGTTAAGGATAAGCATGTGGAAGAAATTAAAGTGGAGATCGTGGCATTTGGGCTAAACTTAGATGTCCCAATTGTACGTATCCCAAATTGTGGTTTATGGGCCCAAATATGATAATTGGGTTTTATCAAGCTAGATTTAGGGTAGCACGGCCCTTCTGGTGCTAACAAAAAATTTGTTCAGCACACTTGTGACAAATTTATTAAGCCAGATTCGAAACAGATTGACAAGAAATTTTAAATCTTGTCTCTCTTTCTTAATGATCAACTTTTAATCTGGTTCTCCATATTGCAGACTATTGCTCCTATCCTATTCAGCCATAACTTGAGAAAAAATAGGAATGATAATTTTCATCTAACATCAGAGGATTTGTAACGTACCTCGATGATAGGATAAAAACGTGATAATTGCCATGTCACCTCTTCACCAGGACGGTCTTTTCGAGCAGCATGCTTCTTCTGTAAATAGATAATGGAGACATAAAACATGCAAACCTTTACCCAACAGAAAGCCAATCGAAAAAGCATCTAGGGAATAAATGCAATGGTTACATGGGCACGATAATCATTTCTACAGTGCATTATTACCTTGTTAACATCAAACTTGAGTGAAAATGGTACTATTGAGCTCTTTTTGGTCTCCGATGATGCCTCCAGCAATCTCATGTTATAAACAGCCGCCATGTCATCTTGTGGTAGTCCAGCTAACTGAATTGGATGCATCCATATATCAGCCAAAAATAAGTGGATATGTAGTGTTTTCTCACACGAAATTGAATATATAGAAAACCCGAATTAGTGGAAATGTAGTATATTAATCAATAATTAGCAATAAAAGCTAGATCACAAAACCAAATAATGAAGGAAAAAAAAAGAGCAGGTCAGAATAAATATAACAGATTTGCACTCCCACGTATGTTTAACCACTATCCAGGATGCTACACCAATATTTAAACTTGTTCTTTCTGTGTCAAAAATGTGTATATATAGACCCACCTTGACATAATGTGCAGTGTGCACCAAGTATCAGAAGTTGAGCAGATTAAATTTCAGTCTTAAAGAAAGTAATTGTTTTTTAGCAGGCCCAAGTGCTATACGTCTCTATTCTCACTTCTTTTTTTTTTGGGGGGGGGCCGGGGGGGAGGGGGGTGAGAGACATTTTAAGGGAGATAAAGCTGCTGAAAATAAGTTAATGAGCAGTGTGGACTAATCAAATGTTGTAAGAAAGTCGTAGCAGATGTAACAGACCAGATGCTGACAGATCAATACTGCACAGAGAACTTCTAATGCTGAATACGTTACATTTGAAGCCTATTACATTTCACCTCAGAGACTGTAGTTTAAGACTTTAGGTTAAGATGCCATGAGTGTCACGCAATTCAAATTGAAGCATATGGTGTGACAATGATATGGTTAGTTGAAAATTGAAATGATAAGTTGATAACTCACATTATGAAGTACAGAGAATACTGTATATATGGTAAATGAAAAAAAATACAAGAAAGAATAACTAACCTCGATAAATTTAGCTATTTTGCCATCCTCAAACTTCTCGGGATATATAGCTGCATAAATCATTAATAATCGCAGCTTATTTTCACGCGGCACATCCTGAGAACAGAGGTCTACTATGTCATATTATAGGGTATGAGTATGCTAATTAGATGTTGCAGGAAAGGAAAAGAAAAAAAAGGATACCTCTTTCATTCTAAGAAAATTTATAAGGTCTTTGGTTCCTGCATCTCCAAACACGAGGTCCTGCTCTAATTGTCCAACTTCTTTAAGCCCAGTTTCCCTGATTATTTTGTTAATCTTTCCAGCAATCTGCAACAAAACAAACAAACAGCAACACATAGATATATAAATCAATCAAGAGAAGACTTCTCAAGAGAGAGAAAATGTTGTTTTTTTCCTTGAAAAACTGAAGAATTCATTTCATTTAACCAAAGTTAGAGAACTTTAGAGATATATATTCATGACAAGGAAAAAATAGCCCTAAGATCTGAATACATTTGAAGAGGGGGGATAGAGAAAATAAAGGATTATAAGTGCATGCCAGCATGAATAGTATTGAATTCAAACAATGGCATTGTAGAAAAAATTATTGTTCCTACACTGCCGAACATCAGCACTTTTGTTACTCCACAAAAAGTGTTTTCATTCAGCAGAAGCATCAGTTGAAGCAATGATAATCATAATTTTCATTGCAATCAGTTATTAGTACTAGTTTTGGATGAGATCATTGGAAAAAAATATGAAAGTTATATGCAAACATTCTTGGCCTCAACATTAGCAAGTGCGGTTTATCTACCATCAAGAGTCAGGATAACATGACCCTGTGGCGCTGAAATCTTATTTTACTTGCTTCCCCACAATTTTTTTGAAATTTAGCCTTCGATTATAAAGAGCATTCTTAAAGATTTATTATATAAAGTTTAGCATATTTACAGAGAACCAAATAGTAAACTAAGTCTAGCTATATCCCACACAGAGACACATCACCAATCTTATTATACTAATATAATACCTGACATTCTGTGTGTGTGTGTGTGTGTGTGTGTGTGTGTGTTCATTTCATTTCAGATTGATTCAGTTCAGTTTAGTTCAGATACATTCTGTTCAGTTCAGATTCATTGGTGTTGTTGTCTTGTCATTTTTTTTTCACACCATGTTAATTTCCACTTGAACCGATCCTTTGCTCGATCTTTTGCTAAGTAAAACAAAGAAAAAATATCCAATTGAATTCTTTTCAATTCTCACTCTCGTTTTAACTTTCGTTCCCATCCTATGTTAAGGTTTTTGCTAGATCACATGCAGCACAAGCGAGACTGCAGACTTAAGAGTGGAGAAGCATATCAAGCTTATAGGCTAGCTAAAAAGCTAGTGCCAAATAGAGTCATAGTTGAGAACATCATTTGGTCCCTCAATCCCTCGCTAATGCAGGTCCCTTCAAGGACATTGTGAAATTACTTTTATGTTATAATATAAGATTATCCTCCCAGACTTTTGCGTTTATACTTATTAAAATCATTAATAACTGCATGCATAAAGATGAAGGATATTTATGTACCCCTCCCTATCAACTATGAAATGCCAATTAACTTTACAAGAATAGTAATACACTTAATTCTTGAAAAAGAAATACTACAATCATAAAAAAATATTTTCTTGCAATGATATGGTTTCAAAATTCCATAAAGTAAAACAAGTATTAATGGCTGAAAATACGAGTGACTCACATCAACATGAAGGGAGAGCTTTTCAATTTGTTCACTGTACTGAGGTAAAGCTTGCACCATCCTTTGCAAGTCCCGAGTGGACAATTCACCACCCTCTCTGCCATTTTAACATAGAATATAGAAGATAAATGAGTAAGATACAGTTTAATACTTAATACTTAATAGTCCTACTACAATACTGATGTATCGTCTTATCTTACAATTGTTAGTGGGTCAGAACTCTTAAAAAAAGAAATGTGAGAACTGAAGGATGAATATTAATTTTAGTTTTGATCAAAATCATTTTGGTGGCATGGCACAAACTTAATTCAGTACTAAACCTAGTCAAGCAGAACACTGATAATGGAAAATGGCTAGTCTAGTCATGCTAGAACAGAAATTTAAACTGAGATACTCATACAACTTAAAGATCACAATATCAAAATAAGGGCCACATAACCACTAATAGCTAATGAATCTTATCCAAAAGATAAAGTACCATCTCATCACATGTCATTAAAATTAAGCAGACCAATTGAAAGCAACATATTCAAAAAAAAAACTAGCTCAGTCACTTCTGGGGATGTGTCTAATGCCCTGTATAAAAGACACTAAGGCTCAGATTCTATCATGGCTAAAAATTTTGGACGAAAAAGATTAAATGCGACTTTTACCCCACACTGCAATTTACATTATCAGAAACCTGGGTATTGTCACAAACCTTCCATGGATTTGTGCAGCTCTGTTTTTTGATACAAAATTTGTCATCTTGTTATGCAGTCGTTCACTAGCCTGAAATAAATTATATTTACCAAGTAAAATTGATAGCAGAATCATTTGAAAACCAAAATAAATAAACAGATGAGGTCTTGGCAAATTTTACAAACATCGGCTATGTGCGCATGCCGGAGCTCTAGCCAAATAGGGTCATGATCCTCCAAAAGGACTTCTTTCTTCTCAGGAGGGCCAACTTTGCTTGGAACCTGAGAGATACAATCCCATGAGCGAAAGAGCAATTTATAAACAATCAATGTCAAGAAAACGTGAGGTTTTACCTCATGGACATACTTATTCCCATCCATATCTAATAAATCATGGCACATTGCATCATATGTCCATTCATGTATGATTGGAGCAATCTGCAAAAAAAAAAAAGCACATTCAAGCTCTGGCTGTATGAACGAATTAAATTTGGACTTCACTACTTTATATCCAGCAATCAAAACCTGGTCTATAGATCTATCTAGTATAAGCAGCTCGCATGTCTCTGACTGAGGGTAGTCCTTGATCTTCTTATTTTTCATCAGACAGTTCCAAACTGCAGCAGCAAGTTTTGTGGGGATTAAATCACGAAAAGTCGTCATCGTTGCAGTATCGAGGGATTTGGCAGCACGGTATCGCACGGTTGGAAACTCCTGTCACGAGACAATTCAATAGTGATTCCAATGCTGCATTCTCAGTTGTGTAACATCTAGAACACTCGTATAACATACCCGCAAAGATGCAAACACTGTTGCTATGCGCGCAGCCATCGCATTCAGGCATGCATCACCTTTTCGGGAGCTTTCCTCATCCCCAAAGAGGTCCTCAAGAGCTCTCTCATTGTCAGTGATAAAACCCTGCAGTTGTAAGATACATTTAAAATCTCATTACAGGAAGTAATGTCATATTTACCAACACAAGCAATTAACCAGGAACTGGCATAGCCAAGAAACTGCTATAATATCTTAAAAAATAAAATGTAGCGGATGCATGCAAAGATGCTGAAAGGAATGTCTGTATTGCATCTCAGATTTTACATGTCAAACTTACATATATCTTCAATAATTATTTGTTCTTGTAAATGATACAATATATGTCCCTCACAAATAGAAAGTCCTGCATATTTAATTTTCATCTTTATATCCTTCACTGAGGAACACCTAAACATGACGAGACATGCAGAGCTAAACCAGAGTTCAAGTAGATAATATACCTGGCTATCTATGGCAAAATATTCCAAGTTCATCTGCAGAATTGAGGTTCAGATTTAGAAACAATATAACATTTAATTTGGATCCGAAGGAACTTATAAAATTTTCTGTTAACCTCTCTTAAAGCACCAATGCGAGTTAAAACACTTCCTTCTCGTTTAATTTGACCAACCAACTCTGGAGCAACCGAAGAGCTAAAGAAAACAAATGCCCTAGTAGAAAAATAGACAAAAGCAGAAAAAGGAGAGATAAGGAAAGAAAATAGATAATAACTGGATAAGCAATATCCAAACAATTGCTGAAACTTTAAAGCAACATATAACTTCACATACTTTCTGTACAGTGGTGATCTTCCAGCCATATCGGAAAGGAAGATGATAATGCTGCAATTCAGGAGGAAAGAATAGATGAGAGAACACAAAAAGGATGCGTTTAAAGGACAAAGAAGACCAGAAAGTTTTGCTAATTTAAAATAAGATATATCCATTCCTCAAAGCAACAGAGAACTATAACTAAAAAGTAAATTGAAGGAGAAGTTTAACAAAAATAAAAGTATCCTTCTGCAAATGCCAAGTATATATTTTGTAACTGAAAGAATTACTTTTAGGTTCATTACTATATATGAGGCTCATTAGTTCACATCTTGCAAATACGGATACATTTCCCACTCAGTAGGAGAACATGTAATGTGTAAGATAATTTTCTTTTATTTTGTCATGATGGATATAGATTACAGGAAGACTATGCTGCATCTCTTTACTGAAGGATCAATTTTCTCATTTAACCACCATCAAATATGTTAGTAAGGCTATGTTCTTTTTATCTGAAAACCCATTAATTTCAGTTCAGATCGGATCAGTTCAAATTCGCTTAGTTGTTTTTTATACTGCAAATAAGTTCAGTTCAGATCAGCTATGTTCAAACAAAGAGAACAAAGCCTAAGAAAAGGTAGCAAGTCCAGGGAAAATTTAGAACTCCATAAATAAGTAAGCCAGCTATGACAATTTTAATTACCATACAAACCTAGACATATCTCAATCCCAATGCGCTATTTTTACTCAACATTGAATTTTAAGCTTGTATGATCAATCTTAAAAAATTGAATTTTAATCCGAAGAATTCACGTGTCCTATTTTTAAGTTAAATTATATTCTCCTTGTTCTAATTTTTTTCCATTCTTCCTTAATCGTAAAAAGTAAAAAAATTTAACTCTAATGTGCATTTATTATAAAATTACAATCTATATAAGCAATGTATTCTGTCCTTTTATCCTTATTTTGTTTTTTCTCCTTTCTTGTATTCCTCTAATTTTATTATTTGTATTTTCTTTATTCCTTTTTTATTATGTATTTTATTGCACAATTATGCGTAATAAATGTAATATGTCAGGCTAATGCTAGTAATAGAATGCTGAATGCAACAAGTAAAAAATTACTATTTTTCTTTTAACTAATCATATGTGATTCCCATAAATTTGTTCATTGAGAGCAAAAAAATCACTACTACTACCAAGCATAACTTCGAAACTATTACTCCAACTTTCATCTTGCTAAAAAGAAACTCTATGCTGCACGCTAAGGATTTGTTAATAATTCAAGTTCTATTATTAATAACAGACCTATGTACATTTTTTGTGTGTTTTGGCAATATACTCACAACGAAATAATAAAATTTGTGGAAGAGTAAACAATTTACTTTTCTTTAGTTGGCTGCATGAAATATATAGCATCCATAGATGGTAGTGGCTGTCTTCGCTTGTGTATGTCTTCCACTACTGTAAATCACAAACAGCCAACAATGTGAGAAGTATACTGTGACAACTCAGTTCCATCATACATATTCCCTATACAGCATGCTTGTTGAAGAAACACTTTTCATTATTATAAGGAGTCGACATAGGTAGCCCTTTCAAGTTTCAGGACAAATGATGTAAGCATTCCTGGACTTAAATAGAAGCTGAAAATAAGTAAGGAGCCTAAAAGAAGAATTGAACTAAAATCATGCAACAACGCATTTTATTCGAAGTGCCGGAGCTAATTGTCTATCAATTGTAAATATATGGTTTCTATTCTCGAAACAAATATTTATGGAGGGCAAAATCATCTAAATTTGGAAACTAAGTAAAAATGCTCCAAGATCACCCTTCGTGTCATTTTATGGGAGTGTGGACACTAGAATGACACAAACTCTACTTGGGACAAAGTCACAAATGAAACCAAAAACCACACAAAACGATTTGTCAGGCTATTTACACAGACCATGGACTTGAAACCACCTATTTTGTATATACCACATTTCAGAAATTGCATGCATGCTACATAAAGTTTTAGAATTAAACATTTTCAGCACAACTTTTACTAATAACCTACTTCCTCTGAAATTTTTGTGTGGATCTCCTTCTGGGATGCTATAAAACCAACTTCTACCTGAAATCGGTTTTCAGCTAATAAACTCCTAAGGGCAATATGAGAGACCAGTACCTTACAGAAAGTGGTTAACACCTTAACTAATACTTTAAGTATGAACTTTCAGTTTTAAACTCTGGCCTAAACCTCCATGCCAAACCATGTGGGAAAATATCTTCAATAAACAAACAGTAGCTAAGTATGGAATAAGGAGACGGAGAACATAATGATGAGTGCAGGCACAATGCAAACTGATTGTGAGAAGTAAAGGGTTAAGTTACATGAAAATCAGTACATTAGTCCAGATAAGAACGCTCAGCTAAACAAATTGTAATTCATTGCACATCTAGAAAATTTATGTGAGCGCATAAAACGGAAAATATATTTTGGTACAGACCAAATCCTTAAATGTTTAATTTGAACTTGAAAGAACCCATCTCATTACATTGCATAAAAACAACTTACCGAACGACACACCAAGAGTGTTTCGTACATTCACCAGCAATTAGACATATGGAAGGTCTCAAAGGGACTTAACTCCAAACCGAATTGACAGCTTTTAAAATAAAGTACGATCCAGGCAGCGCCCATGCACTAATAAGAATGTATATAGAAAGATGCAAGAGCACATATAAATAAAACAGAGACTGGCCATCTATATCTTACATGAGATTCCTTCATCTGTAATATCTGCCATTTTGCACGAGTGGGACATTACTTTTACAGTTACCTTGTCCATGATCAGTACCTATAAGGTCAAAGTTAAAAGTAACTAAATTATTTTCTCTGATGCGTAATTAACTGACGAGTAAAAGATAAAGAATAATAGTATTCTTAAACCATTGGTAAAAAAAATCAAGTAAGCTCTTAGGATGAATGCAAACTCTACCATACGGCACTTGTATGATGTGTATAAATAAGTTGACATATGTGAAGCTCCAAATAAAAGTCAGTATACCTTCCAACTCGACTTTGAATCCCCTGTTTTGGTTGACCGAAGCATTTCATATAATAGTCCTGCAAATGTGCAAAGAATTCTTAAAATGGGAACCAAAGATTCATCATCTGAAGGCAAGCAGGCAAAATCAAATTGTAATTCCATAAAGCTTTTCTTAACAAGAAAGATTTTTATAGAATAAAGAAAATCAGAAGTAAAAAAAAAAAACTGCTCTTTGTTAAAAAGATACTCCATTGACAAAAAAAAGTACTATATCTCAAAATAAATTTGCAAACTTGTTCCCCGGGACCAGTATTGGAAAATGTTACAAACTGCAACGTGTCGATCATCCTTCTCCTAACTACTTCCAGTAATACACAAGTAAATCTAAACTATACTTATAGGATCTAAGTGAATTAACTGTCTCTAGTTTATGTTCCCCTAGACCCCTGCTCTTCCATAGTATCCAAAACCTATATGTTCCACTCATGAATATCATTCCAACCCTATATATATCATCAGGATGGCCAACTTTATTAAAAATAAGAACCCCCACAAAAATTCATAAGAAAAAATAGTTACTGTATTTTAGGCCACATATTCAACAAGCCAGACAGTATTGACACATAGAGTCCTTCCAAATGGCAGGAAAACCTTTAACACATAATATGTTCAGTTAAATTGGAAATGCATGTTAGATATGTTCACACATTCAGTTCCAAGTAAATGTAAAATGCAATAGCACAGTAGATGCATTTTAAATAGATAAATTATCCATAAGATAGTTGGTTAAGAAACTAAAACATTCAACCTGACATCCTAACTCTATTTTGGTACTTGACATTTAGCTGCATGTGAGTTTAAGCAGGCACTCAGAACTCAATTACATTTTAATTCTGAACTTTGATTCACAATAATGAAAACCCAATCAAACTATTGAATACCCTATGTTGACCCTCTTCTCTCACCTCAATACGTCAAAGCCACTCAATATGACATAACATTCCAGACCAGGAAAAAAAAACAGCTGGTTTGTGTCCATATGATATCAGTTATCTAACTGCTAATCTCAGTTTCAGACTACCCCCAGACAGGATTCTGTTTGAGTCTATTAAGTGTAATTGACAGCTATTTAGAAATAGTAGACGAATCATGTATTTACAGGTGGCAGTCAACATTAAGAATATATGGTGTATATGATGACATCCGACTCCAGCACAACTAACAAAGCTTATAAGATTCATAAGAAACTGGCAACCAAACTGTATATTCACCAGGAGCTTTGTTTGTTATCAAGGACCGAGTCTTCCAATAATAAGATGATGATATGATGAAGGCACAACCTACAAGCAATTAGCAACTTCTCCATAACAACGATGCTTGTGCACAAAACAAGTTCTGAACATGAACAAGAACCTAGCCACATTCATGAGAATGACATCAAGTATCCAGTTACTACTTCTACCCATTGCAGTACCAGTGACCGGAGCCTAATGCATACAGCCCATGAGAAAAACCAACTGCCGGAGCATCAATTAGGCAATATCTTCAATTGCACACACACCTAGTTGACAAGAACTTGCTTATTCCTTCGCAGTTCCCTCCACGAAACTATTGAATTATCATAAATAATACAGAACAATTCCATGTAACAGATGAATCTCTAGCACATCTGCTCTTATGTTAATCACGCGATTATCTTCGATTACACACCTAGTTGACCATAACTTGCTTCTATAGTTCCCCTCCACGAAGCTATCACATATCACACAGAACAGTTCATGCAACAGAACAAAATCCACATATCTCAAGTTATCCATCACACAGACACCCAAAAAGTAGCACACGTATCCATTTCGAAGCTAGAAACTTCAAATTCTAACCTCAGATTGACAAACTTACTAAACAATTAGCAATTCATCAGTTCATACAATCAAATCAGGCGGAAATGAAAACACGAAGCTGTAAAATCAAAGCATACTCGACTACTGATGTGTAGAGAAAGCTAGAGAAGAATAAGAATAGTGAAATCGACTTACTGTCGCGGCTAATTTGGCGAAAATTCTTATGGTCGCTGCCTTGTGACGACGTATCGGAATCAGACATCGACATAGCTGATTTGGTCCTTCTGTGATTGGAGAACAAGCTGCTTGGGAGTTGAGCACTTTGTTGGAGCAATCGATCGGTTACTGGTGAGGAAATGAAACTGATCAGAAATGGTTTGTTGTTGGTGATGATCGGAGATGACAAATTGAAGAAACGCACATTTATATTATTCGGGTTTTCGCGTGGGTTTGACTGTGAGAATCCCGATTGTTGAAGTTTCTCAGACCGCGACTGATTAGTTTATCCGGGTCGGCCGGGCGGGTAAATTAGAATGAATTCACCATTAAGGAACCATAGATGGAAAAGTTGGCAAATTGGAAAAGTAGACGGGCTAAATGCAAAATAGCCCCTGAATTTTAAACCTATAGGCAATAACGAATAAATGTCAAATCTCCATAGTTCATTCTAAAGATGCATGAAGTTAACATTGAAAGATGTCATACCAATAACATACTTAAAAATCGTGGCAAAGAATTTTGATAGGAGATGTCATATGTATTAGTATGATCACTTACAAGTTTCGAATCTTAAAGATTACATATACGAATGATGCTATCAATGGATATATCATTTGAGAAGATAAATATATTACTTATCATCTTTGAAGATAAGTGATATTTTGTTTATAATTTATTTTCTTGAAGATTCTTTTTGTTATCATATGGTATATAACCACTCTAATTTTGTTTTAGTGGTGAATCATATCCAATCTCATATTTTAGAAGAACGCTTTTCAAGCGGTGATACTGTAACGCCCCAGATCTGGTCCGGACGTCAAGGATTGTGCCGAACATCCAAATATATATAAATATCAAAATATTATTCGTTACATCTCCAAATGTACTTCATAATTTAATACAAACACACATTTATACTACTGGGTCAGCAGCGGAATAGCCAGTCCTAGTGTCAGTCGGTATGCCTAGCTACCCAGTCCTCTCTTCGTGCTCCAAATATGGGAAAGCAGGAATATTGAAAACAAGGAGAGTGTCAGTCACATGGACTCAGTGAAGATAATCAAGCATGCATGAATATATGCGTATGAATGCAACAGTACAGTAAACCAACA